>VXAC01002573.1:749109-1017303 GCA_013399225.1 Rhipidura dahli
TTTTTTGCATAAAAATACCTCCTTTCAATTTTTTAGGTGCTGTCCCTTAACATCACTCATGCAGGATTCTAGCCCAGCTAAAATTTTTAAGGTTCACAAAGGCTCTTTTGGTCTGCAAAGGGTTATATGACATGATGGAAAACTGTTGGGAAACCAAGGTAAATTCTCTACTTTTTATGTCTTCTGTGTTAGTTGGCTGCTTTCCACAGAAGAGAAGGAAGTTCTCATCTCCAGCAGTGTTGGACCTAATTCCAGTTCAGTATGCTAATGACCAAATTCAAAGAATATATTTCACCATAAGCAGAGTGTTTTCCTAGAAGACTGACAGTCCACTGATGTCTACTGCAGCAATTCAGAAATCTTTCTCCATGGCACTACATGCAAGTGGCCTCCAACCAGGCTTGATTATACCAACACTTAAAGGAAATCAGTAGCACTCTGTATCTTTCAGATGCTTTTAATGTACAGGTTGTTGCAACTTTGAAAAAACACCAAACAAGCAAAAGAATCTTCAAATGAACCCAAATCAGCCCTGCAACTGAAAAACAGCATTTGGTCAAGATCAGACTTGTACAAAAATTGTTGACTGTTTGTGCCCAGATGTGTATTTTCACACTCCAGAATTGCCAGGTAGAGAAAAGGCAACATTTAGAATCAAGCCAATTAAAACTTTGCCCACTCTCCAGTGGAAAAATCCTGGAGACAGGCATGGCATTGGAAAATAAATTCATGTTATGCTGTTCTAAAGGAGAGATTTCTTTTGGGGATTGGTGAATATGGCTGCACTACTCCTCACCCTGGGACAGGTATCCCTGGGGGAGCAAGGAGGCAGTGTTCACTATGTCTTTGCCTGGAAGAGCTTGGGTTTTGCTTGGTATGTGTGAAGCTTTGAAAGCTGCTTATAATGCCTCACCTGTGCCTCACATTCACAGCAGGGTCACACAATGTGGGCCTCTGACATTTCACCATTAGCTTACTAGAACTACTTATCTGCAGGTACATAATTGACAGAGATGGAGGTTTAGCATTCCTCCACCCTGTCTTAACACTGTTTAGTACATCTTATTCCAAAGCAGATCACAACTGCTTGGGATGAGGACTAGGGCACTTGTAACAAGTATGATCCCCTAAGCTCTCTGCAGTCTGGGAGTTCTTCATCTTGTTCCAATTTGCATGAAATATTGTGTCATGTTCAAGATTTCACTGCATAGATTATTGGGTACAGAATCAATAAATTTCTTTGGTGGAATTTAACTAGCAGAGGTGCCTGGCACTACTCACTTTATGGAAATTGCCTAAGGCCAGAAGCTGTGATAACCTTTGTTTACTCATCTCATTAATGATGAAATGAATGTTGTGAATATTTCCTAAAACAGCATGGCACGGGCTTTTGAAGAATTTTTTTTTAACAAAACAAAACAAAAATAAAGGCTTAGTTCAACTGCAAATCCATGAAATGGAAAATGGACACCATAATTTTTTGTATCCTAAAGTATCCCATTACAGTGAGCGAGTATTGTGCCTGTTTGGAGTCCTGTTTTCCAGAGCAAGATGATTAAATAATTGGCTGCACTCATGCACTACAGCCCAGCTTTTATAAAGCTGAACTACATAGCATTTGAATCCTGCAAATCTAAAACCTACAGCATTTTAACATTATCTTCTTGTAAGACCTCCTGAAACAGACAAGATGCCTAAGAAAATGGCACCATAGAACCTACCTCTGCCAAAAGTTATGCAGCCCAGATGCTCAGCTGTAATAGCCAGATTGAGAAATGATGCCGGGAACTCTTCTGAAATATCCAAGTGCAGTGTTTACTGAATATGCATCAGAGGCTTTGGTATTTGGGTCATCTTAATGCTCCAGTCTTCTGGTCCTGTGTCATTCTTTCACTGTACACACTCTACTCATGCTTTGTCTTATGCCACGGTCCTTTAATGCTGTTGCTTGTAAAACCCCCATTTTGTTCTAAATTTGATTGCAACTGGGTCCGCTTTTTGTGACTGCTAGGAGTGTAACACTTATAAACCCCTTGTGTCTTAAACTGTTATTCTTTAGGTATCATTATTATTCTTGCTTTCAGGGTGCTAAGGTGTAGTAAAGAACAATTTTATGTTCCTTATGAACTGTCTTAGCCTGTGAGTGAGCCACAAAAATAAGTTTGGATTAAAAAAGGAAAAATTCTCATTCTTCTTGCATTGTTATGGTTAGGCTTTAAGAGACCTTATTTGGATAGTTTGACAAGTAAATAAATAAATATGATAGTTTTTAACTGTTCATTCTTTGACAGTCTGAGGGTCAGTTCTGTTTGTCTTCTGAATGGAACAAAAACTGGTGTCTGTGTTTTTTTAGATCCATGACTCTGCTGAAGGACTTGTGCTGTCATTCAGCATGAATGTCCATATGAGAAATAACCCACTGTCGGAATTCTTCCTGCAGTTACAGTCAGATGCTACCTGCCAGTCCTTTTGTTTTGATGTCTGCATTCACTCACTAAAAGGAATCCAGCAGGCACTCACATAATGGTCATTTTAAGTGCTGCTCTTCAGATCACCTTTGTGTTCCTTGCTGTTTCACCTTCCACATGGTTGGAAGTGCACTCAGTGGTGTTTCCAATGGAACTCAGTGTTTCCCTGTCCTTGAGAACAGCACACAGCCTCTGGGCATCAAGCAGCTGCTGTTTTGGGCAGGAGTGTCCAACCTTCTCTGGCATCTCTGTATTCAGCTGCCTGTATGGCAATGCATGACTGCTGTGCACAGGAGATGAGAACAATTCAATGTCTTACCCATTATTCTGTGCTGCAAGGCCTTATTCCAAGCATTTTACATAATTACAATGAAAACCAAAATCCAAACAAACTCAACAATTTACTGTCAAACAAAACTTTCATTTTCTTAACTGATTTCTGCACAAGACAGGCCTTGTGGGAGTTTACAGATGTTTTTCCTTGACCATTATTTATAAGCTTTCACATTATGTGAGAAGCTTTACATTCCTCTGGATAAATTATATGTACGTAAAATACTGTTTGGTTTTTTTTTAATAATTAACATGTTCAATAATAATGATGTTTAATTAGTTCAAACCTGCACTGCAAATTGGCCTGTAAATTTCTTCTTTCTTCACATATGGATTAAAATTAGGCTTTCTGGTTTTATACTAAGGGGTTTTTTAAGCTGAAAACAATAGTCAAAAGGAGTAAACAAATGCAGGATTGTTCTAGTAGTCTGTTTCCCCAGCACGTGATTTTCAAGCACTTAAAACTACTTTAAGTGTCAAAGAATTTCTGTAAAATTAAGTCATTCAAATTTGTCTACAAAGCTCCCCTGAAGAACTTTCTTTAATTAGCAGTATGGATTTTGAACAGTTTGTGATTCTCCTGCAGCACAGTTTGAGCCAGATAGGCCAATACCTTAAAAAGAGGAAAACATTTTTCATGTAATTCCTACAGAAGTGTAGGAGAAAAATATGGACAAAAATTAATGTGGTGTTGATAAATCAAAGCCAAGGGAGGAGGATCCTGTGGTCCCAGCAACACAGCTTGGCATGCTTCCAGCCTTCTCTAGGGCTGTTACAGCCCACGTTTCTCACCTTTGCTACTTCTGCTCCTTCATACTAAACTTCCCTTTAGGAGGGGTGAGCTGGGCAGAGAAAGCTGGTGCTGGTCAGAGAGTTACAGCTGCCAGCAAACAGCACACTATGAACTTCCCACTCGAAGTGTGCTTCCTCTCAGGCCACACAGCTCCAGCCACATGATCTGATGATATAAGGGACTTTCCTGTGACCACAGGGGGATTACCTAAGTGCCCCACTGCTCCTTCCCTCCTGGGATGGGGGGAGGTCGGGATTTGATCCAAAACCAACACAAGTCTGTGGACAGAATCTCATTGACTGACACTAATTTTAAGTCAGACTCTATAAATAGATAAATTTGCATAAAATGTGATCAACTGAAACAAATGCTCTCTAAGTTTCCATCTTACATCCAGCAGTCCCATCAACCTTCAGTGGGAATGTGCATGCCAAGGGTCTAGCAGGAACACAATTAGGCCCTGTAGGGTTTTCACAAAATTAAAGATATACTGAATTTTTGTCATTTTCTAGCCCAGCCTCCTGCTCAAGGCAGGACTGCTGGCAGTGCTGGATCAGGTCAGCCATGGCTTTGTTTAGCTAAGTCTAGAGAATCTTTAAATGATGAAGGCTCTGAAACCTCAGTGGCCCATTAAAGAACTGTGTTACATACCTGGTGAGGTTTTTTCTAGCATCTGGCTTGAACCTCTGAAGTAGAGACACCTGCCTATTCCACTGGTGGTTATCTGCCACTATGGAGAAGAATTTGTCTCTGTCTTCATAACTGACCTTCAAATATCTGTAGGATTCTACCTGACACCTCCTCAGCCTGCTGCACCTGCCAAAGCAAGGCTGCCCCTCTCAGCCTCTCGCTGTAAGGTGTGTGCCCCAGGGCCCCATCTTGGCAGCTGTGTATTGTGTCCTCTCCAGCTGGACAACATTTTCTTTGAACTGAGGGCCCTAAAGCTGACTGGTATTTCAGCAGCAGCCTCACCATTTCTGGGTACTGAGACACCATGACTTAGCTCACTTTCCTGACTGCATCGCTAATGCAGCCCAGCATGTCATTTTCTCCTCTCGAGATGAGAGCTTGCTCCGGGCTCATGACCAGCTTGACTTTCACCCTGACCCCTACATCCTCTTCAGCAGGGCTGTTTGACAGCCAATTGAACCTGACTTCTCTGTAACCCAACATTACTCTATGCCTGCCCACCCTCCTACCAGAAACCCAGCATTTATTTCCTGTTTTAAGATCAACTTGGCTTAAAAAGTTTATGGGGTTTTTAACATGTGCTGTCAGCTTGACCCACTGCAGAGATCAGTATCAGCCGCGCAGTCTGTCCAAATTCCACCTAATTCCACACCTGGCCTGTGTCCAAAATGGTATTTTACACTGTGATATACGTTTCTCTCTTGGTAATCCTTGTGGAAGAAGCAGCTGTCCAACTTCTTCTTCTGTAATCACTCTCATCTGTGGTCACTAAAGAGTTACAGTTTGTGTATCTGACCAGGAAATGTTAAATGTTTGCAGGCAGCCAATAAAAGCAGAGATCAACAACCGAGCTGACTCACTGGCAGGAAAACTCGAGCTGTGTTTGAATTCAGTTCAAAGCCGACTCACACTTGGTATCTACAGCAGTTTCACTCCATCATTCCATAGTTTTATGTCTATGTTTAGAGAGGTAAGTTGATTTTTATTTCCAGTTTCTTTCTCTGAGACATCTGTATATTAACATAGTTTCTCTCATAGTAAGGAAACATCTTTGCTATGAATTAATTTTTTAAAATTACCTTATAATTAGAAACTTGAAATAAATGGCTTTATAGCAGTCTTCTTCATGTCCCTGCCTTCACAGCTGGGGGAGGATGGCAAAGTTATCCAATCAAAAATAAAATAAAATACTAAAATAAAAAATAATGCAAACTGTTTCCTTGCAAAGGTCACCCCTGGAATATTGATTTTGGATCTTGATAATGAGATTTTAAAAGGATGTGGGAGAAAAAGTATTCAAAAGAGCAGAATTACTGAAAGAATATCTTAGTACCTTGCAATACAAAGATGCAGAAACTCGGACACAGGGAGAATGGTGGTTAGCATGTCGTGACATGGTTTGTAAAGATAAAAATTGAAGTGGTTTCTGTTTCGATTTCAAAAATCTCTAGTTTTATTAGATTTCGCAAATCCAAAATAGGAGCTGATGATTAGCTTTTATCTAAGTAGCCAGTTAGCAAGAGTTTAAAAAATGCTTATATTATTACCTGATTCAATTTTAAATAAAAGTAAATGCTTTCAGGAATGGTTTAGGTGATAAAATCATTGTTTGATTTTCCTTGATCTATAGTTGGAGTTGAGTAAATTTTTTTGGCTATTTAAATTATTACTTATTGCCTTATATAATAAAAAATGAAACATAATTTTGCTTCTGCCAGCATTTTGATTATCTCCTTTACATTCAGGATTGGTAGATTTGGGTAGTCCATATTTGCAACTTTAAGGAAGAAATCGCTCATTTAGAAAATTATCTTCATTCAGAGGAGCCCTTTCAAATTTTATGAAATTGTTAACTTGTCAGCCTCATCTCTTTTTTTAAGGAAACTCTCAGAGAAACACCTTAGCTAGTTATTGCTTTCAAACTACAATAATCTAACAAAAAGCAGAAAGCTCAACTGTGCTTTCCTACCAGAATCAAATACAGTTAAAACTGAACTGGTAAATCAGCTGCTGCTTTTTGCCATTTTATTGAGGTTAGAGGCAAAACTGAGCTTAGATTGTGAACGTGCCTGCAGGAAGAGACTGAGATTCACCAGCAATAAAATGTTCATGGACCAGAAGCAAGATCACAGGCAAATTTATCTTCAGGCTTTTGTTTCTGTTTTACTTGTGGAGAAAAGGTTATGTGGACTTCGAGGCCTTCTGCATCCCCAGAGCTCTTTTTGAAGGGCACCTCTAAAAGGACACAATTCTCACTTAACAGTCCTTCACAGTTACTTCAGCTCCCTCATGTTTCCTTTTCTAGCCCTTGGCCACTGGACCTCAAAGGGAGTATTCCAGTTGGAGGAGTTCTGACTCACTGACCACTGATCTTGCAGTAATCCTCACCAATGCCATCTGTTTCGTGCCATCTGTTATCTTAGATTGCTTGTTTTCCTCCTTTACCACTCATTTTTTGGCTATCTCTAGTCTAATGGAGCTTCACAGATGTAATTAAAGCTGTTACTCATGTAGTAACAGGTGATGCTTTGCAGAAGTTGTCTCTAATCTGTGTGTGTTGCCATGTGAAGTGTGGGAGATGTGCAGCTGGCCCTGGAGAGGTCCTGGACAGACACTGTAGTGCCCAAATTAGGGGCAGCTACACAGACACAACTCCATTTAGTAGAATTCTGACAGTTCACAATAGCAGGAATTCCAACCTTTTCTTTTGCATTCACATATGATGTATTAAAGAAGATATGCAAGAATGATGCAGAACATGCTGACATGAGTTATTGAATAATTTTTATCCCTTTTTTATCAGAAGTGGAAAAATTATTTGCCTGGCATGCAACTGTACAATGCTAGTTTGTTGTCTACATAATTCGGTATCACATTTAAGTCACATTTTATATTATAAATACTGGTCTACTATTTCAAAGGCGTCAGATAGAAATAATGATGAGCAATTAATTAGCATCTTGCAGACTCAGATGGCAAATTATGGTCCAGACACCCCTTTGCAATTAGGGCATTTTTCCTTTCTTTGTAAGAAAAGTCTGACACAGAGTGGTGAAAGGAAGGCTGTTGGATTTGTTATTTAGGAAGTAAGGGGTGGTGCAACTTCACTGTGCCTTGGAAGCTGTGACAAAAAACCCTCTGAAAACATTTTTCTTTTCTGCCACATTTTCGTCCCAAGCCAGCCATCAAGAAATGGCCCATCCATTACCTGTGGTAGCCCAGGAAGATTTGGAAAGCTTTACCTTGACCAGGACAAGCTCAGGCTTTGCACTCAAAGCCTTTCACATTTCCTGGAACACTGCCATCTCTGTGAAGCTGCTGACCAGCCAGGACAGCACAGACAGGTATGTGTCTTACCTGCCCAACCAACCACGCAGGTGGGCAGCACAGACCCGCAGCGGTGGCACCAGAATGAATCCTGGCATGGCCAGGGTCACCTGATCCCCAAGCACATCTCCATTCCCAGAAATCTTGACTAGCCAAGAGGCAACCTGGAGGCAATTTTACTGAGAGACAAGCTCTACGTTTTTTTACAATTTTTTATGAAGTAGAGCTTAATCCTGAAGTCAATAATTGATCTACTCTAATAATGTCTACAAACCCTGATGAGTAACAGCAGTATGCTAAGGTGGTGTCTTTCTAGAGGTCCCTGGAGAGAGCTCAGTTGAATTTAATCTAAACCAGTGTGTACAGAAGAGAGCAGGGGAAATGGGAAGAGGGAAGGTAATGGCCTAGGGTTACAAAGCAGTAAGATGTGCATGGAAAGCATGGAAACACATAATTTCCTTGTACATGTGGATTTCACTAATTGCAAAAGAATACAAGTTCTTGGGAACAATAAAGGAAAAATCCTTGCTTTATTCTTAATCTAGCATTTCATATACTCCAGCTTTTTTCTGCCTTCACACTTCAACCTGTCGAAGTGTGCTCTTATGTTTATATTAAAGCATCCAGACATCTTTCATTTTATATTAGAAAAATTAGATTTACTTTATATGAGAAAAATACACTACACTATGACTGCTTCATGGTCTTGGAATTGGTTGGAAGATTATATGATACTGGGTTTATAGGTAAAATAATACTAGCCTGTGCTCAACCATATGGTTCTCTCTCATTTCCACATCCTAGACTCTCATCTCTTTCTGAAATTCCCTTCAGTCTAACCTGCCTCTAACTTGGTTTTTTTTTTACAGGGAGTGGAAGTCACTACTTCAGGACATAGCAAGTGTCAGACACTATGAGTGTGAACATCTCCTGCCTTTCCTCGGGGCTTACCAGTACCATGGACTTGTGGGGATAGTGACTGAATGGATGAACAATGGATCCTTCCACTCCCTCATCCATGAGGTAGATAAAATATGTCATCTTTGAGGTGATAAAATTAATTACAAGATCAGCCAACAAATCAGCATGTAAATTATGGACAGCAGTCAAAATCCTTTCTTCAGTTTCTGCATTGCTGTTCTCTTTGTTGTCAAATGAAAATGTGAATAGTAACATTTTCACACTACCAAAACCTGTATTTTGTGTTACTAGCATCAGCTGTACCCAGAACTTCCCTTTCCCTTACTCATAAGGATCCTGTCGGATGTGGCTGAAGGGCTGCATCATCTCCACAGCCTGGAACCTGCTCTCTGCCACTGCAGCCTGAAACCTTCCAATGTGCTTTTGGATGTGCAGTACAGAGCCAAGGTAGGAGCTTCTACTTTTAGTCTGTTAATATAAAATCCAGTGATTGTCCTACTGTTGTATATACTGATCTTAATAATCAACATTTGATACCAAGGCTTGTTACTATAATGTTTTATTGTTTTTACTATATTATATTGTTACTAAATTTACTTTCTCTTGCATTTCCCTAGCTATCAGATTATGGCCTAACCAACTGGAGGAAACAGCAGCTGAGGTCAGACCTGCAGAACTGCCACCAGAGAAACTGCCAGGATTTAGTGTATCTCCCTCCTGAAATACTTGAAGGAGGCCTCCCTTCCCAGGAAGGTGATATTTACAGGTGAATGGAAGTTCTAAGGGCACATCATACCTAGTCCATGCTGCACTGTACAATGCTGCCAAAACATTTACCTTCAAAGGTATTACAGTGAAAATGCCAGACCTACATAATGCAGTAGGATAGTATTGCACATGAAGCAAATTGCAGCAGTGAATGAAATTTTAAATTCCCATATTTGGGGAATAAGATACCAAGGTTAAGGTCTGTTCTCAAGGTCATATAAATATTTGTATAACAGACCTAAATGTTTCAAAAGTGTAACAGCTGCCAAAACTTTCAGATATACTTAGAAGCCTCATAACTGCTTCACAGAGTTTATAAGTGTGAACTGTTGTTAGCTTTAGTTTCCAAAAGAATTGTTTATGCCTAGATCAGGCCCAGGTAACAACAAGACCTTTCCCTCAAAAGTGTCCCATTAAGGTCCTATGGAATCTCTTCTGGGATAACTTACTGGGCCCCTCAAGCACTCATACTTTTTAACAGAGTGATTTATGCAAAGGAGGGAGATCACCCACTGCCACATGTCCCTTTTGGGTATGTTACATGCACTGTGGCTGCCTCAGTAAATGAGAGGACCTCAAATTGCCACTGGTGTGGATGGTCCGGATGGACACAGAGCATCATAACCAGCACGCAGAGCTGTGGACTAATATTACAAATAACTTTTAAGGAGACCACTCTTCTGATTTCTGAGCTTTTGTGAAACCAACAAATGTAAACTCCTGCTTTATCATCACAGAAGCAGGCTCTAAGATGAGTCAAATAATTCATACACTTGAGGAGACGTATAAATGATGTGACTAATCTCATGTTGTTCACAAACACAAGTTTTGCATGGGAAAACTGGAGTCTTACCTTCAGGTAGCATAATTAATTTTCCAACATTGCATTAATATGCATTATTTAATGTATAAATGTATTATATAGTACATTATATAATGACATGCTCAGATGTGACTCAGGTGCAAGACAGAGGTATGTATGGACAGTGGTGCAATAGAGAAAACAAAAATTTGTGTCATACGTGAAATACAAAGCACAAATTAAGTTACATCTATGTCCACATTACATTAATACTTTCCTAGAGAGTGCAAGTAAAAGCACTTCCAGTTTTTTATGTGAAAGTAAGGCAGAAGAGGGGGTTCTTTCAACCACTGTAATCACTACAGCAAGATACATAAGTAAGTGGATATGTTTATCCCAGAACTGCCTCTTCCTCTTTTGATTGCTTTGCTTCTGACTCATCCATAGCCTGCTTTTTCTCATCCAGCAGCCTCCTCTTTTCTGCCTCTGATTGTGAAGATTGATCTTTTTATTAAACCACTCTGTTGTATACCATCTCAGTTGTGGGTTGTATGTACAGATCTATGATATCACTGCAATTATTCCTAGGATATTAGAAAAGGAAAAAGGTATTTGGAGCCCCATCAAAATTTGCTGAAGAAAATAGAAACAGTGCATCAGAATCAAGTTTTTGTAGATTAACTGATGTGCTTGTTGGTACCACCTGAAAAGTCCAGTTGATATCATAATTACTTGAAAAAATGGTAGAGAAAGGAGAATAGAAGGTTCCAAAATTCACAAGATCAAATGGAAATGAGATGGTAACTTGAAATGTAATTCTGATTGAACCTATAAACAATAAAACCCCCTCAACCTGATGATTTTATAAGAGCAACTTAGTTGAAAACTGAAAAAAGATCTCATCAAATTAGAAAATACTTGGATAGACTTTGTCTGGAAAAACTCCTTTCTCTTAATGCAATAAACTTGCTCTTCTGAATAACACAGATACAGACAGCAAACTAATGAATGGTCTTTCACTGGCTTTTTTCAGCTTTGGAATCCTGTGTTGGGAGAGCCTAAGCAGACGGAAACCTTTTGAAGGTATTTATTGTTCGTGTCAGACTTTGTGCTGTCCAGCTTTAAAGAACTTAGTTTGAAAAGCATTGTATAATAATTGTCACAGTCTAGGAATGATCCCTGTTTCATGGAGATCAGTAAGGGCTTCTTTGCTATGGGCTTCATTCTGCATGGCAAAACTGATTGAAGGACTCCTGTATTTTACAGACTGAGGACCTTTGAAAGATACTGCATGCAATAATATCTAAATGCCCATACAGCTTATGGCTGCCATCTTGAGGCTGCTCAAATAGATTTTTTTTTACAATTATATTGTTCTATTCTCATAAGGCAAGTGTAAGGCTTTATATAAAACTTTGCTTAGAACAATAACATGTATTCCTGAGGGATCTGTGCGTGTAGTTTACAGTACAAGTTTACACGAACATTCATAACTCAATACTGGACAGAGATCTTTATCCTGAAATGTCCTGTTGCAGTAAGGAGCTATAGCTATTGTTAAGGGTTAGCATATCCACTTACAAGAGCATTAATATATTTTTCCTTTTTAAAAGGCAATCTTTGTTTTAAAATACACAATATGACTTACACTGGATGTAATTTTAAGAGAGTTCTGAGTTCTTTAATAATTTTTGGTAGTGACATTTTCCTTTAAATTGTAGGTCAAACAACCCTGCTTGATGTTTTGAGAGGAATCTGCAGCAGTTTGCGGCCAGGCATGTCAGAAAAGTTCATACCAAGCAATGTGCCTGAGAGGAATAGAATGTTGAACCTCATTGCTCTGTGCTGGCATCAAGAACCAGATTACAGACCACATACTGCAGGTAACATTCAGGATTTGCTTTCTGTGCAAGATTTGTGATGGACACAGTCTTTATAGGAACATTGCATTTGAACAACTGAAGTGGAAGTGCTCTTCAGATTATCAGACTACCTTTGATGTTTCCTCTAACTGAAGCTTCCTACTAGAAATTGACTTACTTGTCTCCAAACTTTACTATAAAGTAAAGTATGAGGTAGAAGTTGTATTAAACTAATTTCCTCTAGTGCATCTCACTTCTCAATATAATAGTAAAACTAGCTGCAATATGACAATGCCTAGATATACACGTGCTTTCATACACAATATGTTATTTAAAATGTTTTATACCCCTGCAGAATGTGTAGACCTTCTAAATGGAGTTCTGACTAGTATAAATAAGGAGGTAATTTCTGCAGCAATCTACAACTTGATGGATGCAAAGGTCAGTGCAAAATTTCTTGTTCTCCTACAATGGCATTACTTGATTTGTTCAGTTGCAGTCTTTGGGATCCAAAACCAGGAAAGGTTTTGTCCTGATTGTTTTAATGGACATGCCAGATAGCTGGAGAGTACCCTTTGGCACTTCTGGTTCAGAAATTGTTGAATATATATTGTGAGGTTCTCTAGAAAATGAGTCAATTGCTGCATTTTAAAAATATGGTAACTTCTTTCTAGTCACCACCTGGAGTCAGACTGGCAAACCCAGGTGAGTGAGAACAAACATCAGCTCAAGTACTGCAGATTAGGGCTAGAACCAAGGACGAATTTTTTTTTGTATGTACTGGTTAGAAACCATTTAGTTCAAAACCTGAATAGCATTTGTACCTGTGGTAGCAATACCAGTAACAGCACTGCTCTGTACTCTTTACATAAAGCTAATTTGATATATGCTTACGCTGCCATGGCACAAATGTGACTGCCACAAACAAAACACATCCTATCTAGTTAACTTGGGCACAGAGGGAAAACAGTGACACACGTGTTCCAGCCCTTGGACAAGGACTCTGACTTTAGCTGGAGTTACACAACCCATGCTGTGTTGCTGGTTTCATTATTGTGTGTTGCGTATGTTGATGCATGCTGGATTATTTCTGTGTGTCGCAAGCACATTCTGGGCTTATAGAACAGCCTTGATCAATGTTTTAATAGGTGGCATAGTTACAGTCAAAGTAGTTTTTAGTACTGTTGAAGTTTATTTAAGATTGTACTGCTGAATATTCCATAATCTAAAGCTTCGACATCCCTTGAGCAAGGTTTTATATTTTAATTTGTTAAATTGTGAAGATTTATTTTTTTACTGAGCATTATTTATTGTTCAGGCGACTGATCTGATAAGTCCAAAATTACACTGAAATGATTCTGAAGTTTTGGGGAAATTGATTGATTCACAACTGTTGAAGTATAAAATCTAAAAAATAGTTTAACAAATCTGCTGTGGATGTACAAACTGGAAAAAAGTGACAAGTATTGACACATCCTTACTGCAGACAGCTTGGCACACTGAACACAGGATGGTCATGCTGTTTGGCTCCTTAAAGGAAAACGTGTTATAGCTAGCCCAATCTCTCTCAATACAGGCTTATTTTCACCTTCCCCTGCGTGATTCAAAACTGGGTTTTTAAATAAATTTCAAACACCAGAAACAGTAACGGGGTCGAGTTTTGTTGGATTCCACGCCTGTTCGCTCTGTGCAGTTCACTGTGACTATGGATGAGCATACATTCCAGTATAATATCCACTGTCAGCATAAGTTCTGTTCGCATAAACTGATGCTCCTGGCAGCTGAGAATGGACAAACCACGCCTGCACTTACTGGAGTTCCTGTTTCCTTCCAGGAGAGAGCGCTTAACGCCTGCAAAGGCTCGGACACCTACACCCTGCAGGGAGGCACATGCAATGCAGAGGTGAGTTCGTGGCACAGGAGTCTTCCGAATACTTCTGGTGCTTATTTCTCCCGACAGCCCATAATGCAAACACATGGGCAAAATGTTCCTAACCAGGATAACTCCATCCAACAAAACCCACTGCTTTACCTTCTTCCAAGCAGCTAACTCTGGCGCTGCTCTTGCAAAAACCACCCCCTCCTTTTAAGGTTTGTTTTGAAACTCTCCTGTTTAGAAAAGATTTTGGAACAAAAGTTTCCAAGAAGATAACACTTCTCTATTTTGATCTCTTTCAGATCATCTGTTCACAAAAAGACAACCACTTAATCAGCAAGAAAATTCCTCTTGTAGTGCCAAGCTTGTCAACTGTTCTACTTGATAGCAGTTCAAATACTGCAGGAAGAGATAATACTGAGATGTGTGTGTCAAATACTACCCCACAGAATGCAACAGCAACAAAAGGTCTGTTTTGAATTATATTCAGGTCCAGCTGTTATAAGAAAAGGACAAATATTACTAGTTGTTCCATATAGAAATGTAATTTTTCATGTAACACTTCTCAGAGTAAAGCTCTCTACTGATATCATCTGAAGCATGAGTTCACTGCAGGAAACCAGAGACACCACAAAGCTTTCCACTTAGGTGTATAGATCAAAAAGCCATTTTTACTATTTTCCTTTTTTTTTTTTGTAGAATACTGAGCTGTAAATATAGATCTGCCTTTCTCTCACACATCAAATATTGCCTGTTGCTTTTGACAGAAAAAGTCCCTTCTGGGAATCACACTGCTTTGTGCCACCAGGAATGACTGCATTTTCTGTAATCTGCTAAGAAAAGGAGATATGTTTTAAAAGGGCTGTGTTGCCAGGAACATGTGAATAATTCCTGATAATCTCTGTTCCTATACAGATAACTTCCTTTACCTTTCCAGTGTGGGTTTGTCCTATCTAAGTGTTTAAATTTGTGTCAAGAAGAGATTGTCTGTATTTCTCATGCCTTCAGGTACAAAAGTTGAGACACAGAAGTCAACTCACCTTTAGCAACATCTGCATTTCCAAGCATTTTAGTTCTGATCAATAGCCATCAGACTTATGGAAAGAATAAAATGTTCCATAACTTCAACAACAAATTCTTCCAGACAGCTTGGAAATTCAGATGGGTGTAGTAATATAAGCCAAAACCTTCCTACAAATACTGATGTATTAACAAGAGCCAAAGTAATCTCAAGTCAGTGTTCAGTTCCCATCTCCTGTAGTGGCTGACATACACGTAATGCTTTCTTGTTGTTCAATTCAAAGGTCTAATCTTGCTCATCTTAAACTTTTTCTATATCACCCAGGCTCTGAGAATAGAAAATCAAGCTCTTTTTGCACATCTCCTTTATCTGGTTCAACTGCAGGCAAAGAGAGCAGTCAGCATAACTCCCCAGCACAGGCTCTTAAGCACAGACCACAACCAGTGCACCTCGGACAAGCAGTGACAGGTAAGGCACCGTTTCCAGTTTGAGCTGGCAATATTCTCCTTGACCAGATCTTAGTGATTAAATTGTTTAAAATTTGGAGGATACTGATATTTCTAAATTTTGTGCACATTTTCAGGTGTTTATAGTAATAACTTGATACAAATGTCTCTCTATTTGCGTATAGCTGCTCCTCTGTTCTTAGAATTTTGGGTGCTGACCACTGAGACCATTGGCTTGTTCTTTTATTCCAAGGCCACAGTGAAGCTGAGAACAGTTCTGAAAAGGCCATAATAAAAATACAAAAAAACCAAAGCATACATTGAATGTGAAATACATTAGTTGTTTAGGTCTGGAATATTTTTTTTGCAATCATAAGCTGTGTATTGTATATCTCTGCAAAAGTAGCTATTGACTACAAACAGGTGACAGGGGGCCCTTCACCCCTCACTTTACATGGTCTCAGGTCTTCCTGCAGAACAGAGACAGAAAGGGTCAGCTTTTCATTTGTGAAGACTCTTTGCCTGTGGGTGAAGCTTTGTGAGGTTTTTTTTGCTAACTTTTTGCAAGCTGGCCCGTAATAGTTGTCAATCTAGCTGGCCATCCTCCTCCATGGCAATTTACTTGAGTGATGACATAATTTCTAGATAAATCAGCAGACTAGACCATGCAGGAAAAGCTCAGCACAGAACTCTCCTGGCAACAATCAGAAATCAGAATGACAGAGGCATGTTCTCCAGAGCAACACAGCTTTTGGTTACTAATTTTCTCTTGGTGTATGGTATTTACCATACACTAAAAACCCTAATGTCAGCACTAGGTATTCTAATCATCCTGTGAAAAGAGGCAGAACCCAAAGCTCTTGACTCTTTTGTCAAAACTATTACTTTTCTTATTAGTTTGGCTTTGACATATATTCACTTTCCAAGTCTCATGCTGTATGTGTCAGACACTCCTACTGCCCTGAAGCACCTGCTATCTGTCCCTCCACCTTTAAAGGAAGTTTTCTCATCTGTGTCCAGACAAGGTGCTTTGCATAAAGTTAAATACAGAGGCTAGATGAATAGGGCAAGACCTGAAAATCTCCTCCCCTCACACTATCTGAGCACTCAGTGTTTTAGAAACACATATTTGCTGTAATCCGATCTTCAGGAGTTTCAAACACAAGATGAAAATACTTTTGGACTAGTTTCAAACACAGAACACAAACAAACTAACTCCTCCTCCTTCCTTCCTCTACTGAGTTTGTATTTCTGGTGTTGATGCTATCACTTGCTAACAACTTGTGGAAGAAAAAAACACTTCATCTCATTTTGTTTTCTTTTCGCTCAAGGTCCTTGCTACAAAGGAAACTGCTGTCAGATACTCACCTGCCAGAGACAAACCATACTGAAGTGCATGACAGAAGGACGCCTCAACCACCTCCTCGATGCGCTTCGCTCGCAGCAAACCCTGTCCCGAACGGATTATGAAGCAATCACCTCGTACCCCACAGTGACTGGGCGGGCTCGGGCACTGCTGGACACTTGCCTTTGCCTCGGTGAGAGGGCAGCACAAGCTGTAGTGACTGTACTTTCAGTGAACAAATGTAGTCCCCTGGGACAAGTCATTCATTGCCCAGACTGTCCTTCGAAGGTAAAGAGGCTGTTGTGACTGATTTTTTTGCAGCCTGTTGTATGCATCTGAGCTGTAGTAATTTGCAATGGCAAAGATTCACATTAGTTTCTCACAATCCATTGAGTAAAGTAAATTCTTCCTACAGCCCATTATTTGAGTCCTTCAGCAGAAAAAGCTAACTGGATTAAAAGGTCAAGTCAACCACTGCCAACAGAAATTACCAAGACTGGTCTGTTTGGCCTCAGAGATGGGAGAAGTGCAATATGTACCAGAGCAAACAGAGTTCAAGTGAGATAACACCTATTTCCTTGACTTTTTTTTAGAAGGGAAGAATCGTGACGTTTTGGAGGTCACACTATGGAAGAATGGCTGTTTGTAAACCCTTCCAAGTTAGGATAATGAGCTACAGTGTACTGGATGAAGAGAAAAAATTTACTGCCTTTCACTGAGCTCATATCTGAACCAGCTGTTAGCGTGAAAGGCTTCAGAAAATCAAGAACTAATTCTTCAGTAGGGCCTTAAGTAAGACTTGAAGGTTTTCTATTCTGCATATAAATTACTTCATTTTCCTCACAAATGGTTATATGCTCTGAAAATATAACAGTACTTACAGCAGTACTTTGGAGAGGTGGAACTTCAAGTACTCATTAAATGGAAACATGTTAATACCTTACATCCATGTATCTCTCTAAATATGTCTGCAGTTCAAGTGTAAAATTAAACCAGGCAGAAGAGGTGCCAAGCTGATCATTTTGAAATGGTGGTCCTGCTGAACTGTTTTTATGGTTGTACTCAAATGGGAGATAGCCTGGGAATACTGGGAGGCTTTCCTGCTCTGGCCTGGACTTACCCACGGTCACAGATGCTTTGGAGCGTCCTGCTGCTGCTTGAACTCATCCTCAGGTCATGGACCCTCTGACTGGAGTTCACATGGAGTTCCAGTCTGTCCAGTGCAGCAGCACAGAAACATTGCTGTTATCCAAATGTTCCCAGGCACAGTCCAGTAAGATAAAGTGGTACAGCAAGCAGTGAAAGCAACAAACCAGCCACTAACGAGCACCAGACACATGTGTACAGAAGGCAAACAAGCCCCATGGCAAGCACAGGAGTCTGTCAACAGCTAAACAGCAGCAGCGGCTATAAATGTGACCTAGCACATTCCAGTCAAATCTCTTGTTACCTTGAACCCTTCAAGCCTCACACTGGATGCTGAAAAGAACTGTTGTCGTTTAACCCCAGCAGACAGCTATGCTCCACAACAGTAAAGTGAGAAAACTTGTTGGTTGAGATCCAGACAATTTAACAGGTAAAGCAAAAGCTGCACACAAGTGAAGGAAAACATGGAATTCATTCACCGGTTCCCACGGGCAGGCGGGTGTTCAGCCATCTCCAGGAAAGCGGGGCTCCAAACCACAAAATGGGTACTTAAGAAGGCAAATGCCATCACTCCAAATGTCCTCCCCTTCCTCCTTCTTCCCTAGCTGAGCATGATGCCACACGGTCTGGAGTACCCCTTTGGCCAGCTGTGGTCAGCTGTCCCAGCTTGTCCTCTCCCAACTCCTTGTGCACCCTCAGCCTCCTCCCTGGTGGGATGAGGGGCAGAAAGACCTTGGCTCTGTGTGAGCTCTGCCCAGCAATAACAAAACATCCCTGAATTATCAAAACTGTTTTCAGTACAAATTCAAAATACAGTCCCATACTAGCTCCTATGGAGAAAATTAACTCTACCCCAGCCAAAACCAGCATAATTTGAAAGGGAAATAATAAGATTATTTTTATTATAATGAAAATAATGATATAAGGTGCTGGATTTTTAAAGGCCCAGTGGGATTTCTTTGAGCTTCTTGGCACCAGATTAACATGAGAACTTGTTATACCATCTACAGGTATTTCAAATGCAAAACCACAATATTTGTTTCTTTATGTTGCTTTTGTCCTCTCTGCAGTTTCAAAGTTCTCACTAAATTCAGTAATTTGGCTGATTGCAATTTTAAATGCAGTAACGATGTTTTGTCTCTGCACACTTAAGAGATAAGAAATTTGTTACATCAAAATTTCCAGCTGCGACGCTGCTAGAACAATAAACACAATTTATTCTTTTTACATAACTTCATTGAACTTTGAGACTGTCTTGAATTAAAATATTGTTGCTATTAAAAGCAATGTCTATCAGAATATGTTGACAATAGTTTTGCTTATTAAAGGACCTAAACATCTATTTCACAGCTGAATTTTTTTTCAATCGGCACTTTAAATGGGAAATTTCAACAGTCTGCTAAATAAGGGTGTCTTGCTTGTGAGGAAAGGAACTGCTGTCATAGTGTATTGCCTGTTTAGAAGGCATAAAATACTAAGTAAAACAGACAAACATTCACCTTTTGGAAACAGATATAGACTTTTAAAAGAGAAACTGGCAATACTGTTGAAACTTAGTATCAGCTTTCAAAATCATTCCACTTAGTTGTTCTGCTGGATACTTTATACTTCTGTGGAAGACGTGCTGGCTGGCAGGCTATGCTGAATTTTTCGTCATTGTGTTTTTGACACAGAAACAGTTTTGGCTCTTTTCTAGAAGCAGCTGCCTACTTGAGAATATATTTGATGTCAAACCTAAGCCCAGTTGTAACTGTTAATAGAAGAACTAGCACCAAAATAGTGTGAGCACAAATTAACTCCTTGTCCAGCGCAGTTTATTTGAAGGGATGCTGCACATTGGTTGAAATGAAACTGTTGCTGATACAAAAAGTTTTGATACAAAACTAAAATACAGTGAAACCTGGAACTAGCATCATTTTTTTCTCACCACAAATACATACTGTCATACAGCCCCCTGTTTAAAAATGTCCCATGTTGGTCACTGGTGTGAAATACCAAACTGCTGAAAGCTGATGGTGTTTTGCTCTTGCCCAAGCTTGTTCATTAGCTAAGATTTCTATTGTCCCCACCTCTGTTTTCTGCAGTTGCCTTGACATTACAAAACATAGAATAAATGGCACTGAGCAGGAGTAAAGATAGAAGAATCAGGCTGTCCTTTAGTATCTATGGGAAGAAACAAGGTTTGAATGTGAAGAACAACTAGACTTGCAGGAAGGGAATATAAAACATGGATATCTGTAGAAAACAGCAAGGAGAATAAAACAAAGTCACTTGAGGACTGATCATACAAATGGATTAGTAAAACTGTTGCTGTTACTCAGAAAGACAAACCTAGAATAGATGTTAAAAATGACAAGCTGTACAAATTTTATTAAGATATTTAAATTTATTAAAGGAATGGTAAGTAGAGTAGGCAGATGTTTATTTTTCTGACTTACTGAAATGTCATTTTCTTCTTGACACTGGTTGCAGCTATCTTCTGCTGATTTGCAAAAAGATGACTGTCCCTTGCCCTTTGTCCTACCTACACCACACTTTTATCTGAGATGGGATAGTTTCTGCAATGTAAGAATGTCTGCACTGGAATTTGTTTGAAGATGATTTGTGGAAAATTAATCTGAGGTCCTGGAATGAAATGTTTAAGAGATTAGTCCTTCCAGCAAAGAGCAAGGCAAGCGAAGCTATAAATAACACTCAAAAGTTGTTACCAGTGCCTGTTAAAAGCAGTTCCAGAGAACATCAGAGGAAGATAACAAATGCATATTCATAAACTGCTGATCTACAGAATGTTAAAAAATGCATTAATGGACTGCTAACCTACAGAAGAATTTTACAGCACATAAGTAGTCTAAAATGTACAAAACCTAAAGCACTAATGACAACATACTAAACCTCAAGGGTCCTTATTTTATTGTTTCAAGTCTGAATCCTACATAACCATGTAACATCCTCATGCTTGCCCAGGTTTAGCCACTCGAGCATCACATGGGAAGATTTGTAAGGAAGGTTAAGTGCATAAATAAATACTTGTGGGCCTAGTATGTTAGGGAAGGACCCAAACATCTTCAAGGCAGGCGCAGAAAATTTAGAATTCTTTATTGCTATTTATTGATTTCAGTGCTATACAGCTATTAACTATGCTCTCCTCCAGTAATACATGTTGTCTCCAGGACTGCTGGGGTCTTTCATGCATCAGGAAATCTTGTCTTGCACTATATTCCCTTCCATTCTTTCCCTGCACACAGCCCTGCCCCGCCCTCCCCCTCTTTGCAGAACACTTTGCTGGTGCTCAAAAGGCCCTAGCATAGTTTGATTTTATTCCTTTTCTAGAGAAGCAATCCCTTCATGGTTTGCCTGGAACTACATTCCCTTAACTGAGCACATGGTTGACTTGACAGATGGTATGCCAGCTGAGTTAAACAAAACTGGATTTTGAAGGTAAGTCCACCATAAATTAAACTACCTTGCAAGGTCTGAAAAGAACATATCTAATGAGTTATTTGGGTTACATTAAAGTCAGCATAGCGGCAAGAACATATTAATTGTAAGCATTTTGCTTAACCCCAGCAAAAACAGTAGATCAGAAGCTCAGACATACTATTTCCAGCTCTCGTGCTGATATGATTTGTGATCAGTATTTGATTTCCTGCTTTTATTTCTCTTTGCCAAAGAATACCTGCGAAGTAATGTTACAGAAATCTATAGCCTCAAACTGCCATTTTCCCTGGGCTTTAGGAATGACCTTTCTTCTTTCAGAAAAGACATGCATCAGTTAAAGAACTTCTGGACTCCTTCAACCAGAACTAATTCAACAGCAGTAATTTAGAATAAGAATGTGTTCACCCCTTGGAGTGTGATGACATTCCAAAGTATCTCAGCACCTATTTCTAACTTCTGTACTTGAACTTTCTACAAAGCAAAAGCAATACTCATACAAGCAGAAAGCATGCCTGAATTTCATCCTTTCTGAAGAAACCTGGCTGTACTCCAGAGTACAGTTGGTCCTTTCTGTACAGTTAGTGCCTTCTTTAGATAACAAGGAAAAAAGTGCCATATTAGTTAACAGAATGACTACTAACATTAAATTTGTTGTCCTTTGGCCAAAAAAGGCTCAAAGCTTTTTTTCAGTTCATTAGAATGTTGGGGGAGGGGGGAGAGAATGAGAAAAGTGACTAAGGAATACACCTGAAAAATATAAAAAAACCCCAATTGTATGGGACTTTTGACCTTGTAACAGCTCCAAAATATGCTCCCAAGAAAGTTGCTTTTATGCCACTTCCATGTGCTGTGACAGCCTCCTGTCACAAAAGAAGAGGAAATTGAAAAGAGAACACAGTGAGGCAAGTGCCTGCTGTGTTCACTTGTGTGTGCCAGGTGCCAAAGGAGCCATTGTTTGCCACTTTGTGCAGGCAGGGTTTTAGCAGAACAGGGCTCAGCTCTGAGCATGGACTGAGGAGAACCCAGAAGAGAGGAAAGCTGTTAAGCAGTGAGGAAACCTGATGTTAAGGACAAGCTGATAAAATTGTGTGTGTTTGGTCTAGCAAACAGGAGATGAAGGGCACACGAAAGAGTCTGGAGCGGAGGTGCTGAACGCACAGTGAGGAAACAGAGTACCTGGTCTGTTCTCGTGCTTTGTCATTCTGGACTGGCTTCCAAGCAGGGGCTTAGAAAAGATTTAAAGGCCATCATGAAAACAGGCTACTTGCCCACACTCAGAGAAATCAGCAATATTCATGGAACTTTCTTTCACCTGATCAAGAGTTCTTTAGCTGACAAAATCAATGCAAACAACAGTGATTTGCTAAACCTTTTCCCTCAGCCTCTTCAGTTTATTTATGCAAACTACAAACAGTGATTTAAGGAAAAAGTTAATGTATTTTTGCTGGGAGCTACATAACATGAATATTTATAACTGCCCTGTAACTCAATCACTATTTATTCCACTAACACCTACCTGTGAAGTCATGAGCCTGTTAGCAAGTCAGCTGTCAGGACGATGCACTAGAGATAACTTGAATTAAAGTGCCCTGGAGATTATTTCCACCCTTTAGAGTGTTGCTATGAATTCTAAAAAGAAAAGAAGGTTCTTCTACATTTTTGCCTCTCACCAGATCATGGTTGGTCATCTTCTCTCAACTACAATGAAAATGTTTCCATTGTTATTAAAATACAATTTTTATCAAGCAAGGTTTCTGTCAATCCATTAAATGTTTGCCGAGAGCCACTTTGCATTCATGTATTTTTTCCCCCTCTTTTGCATGAAACCACAGGAACATCAAAAAAACCCCCACAAACCCTTGTGACATACAATGTTAAAATGCAAGTGAAATAATAGAAAAAAAATTAGTTGTTACTTGTGCTGAATGGGTATGACCTCACACAGAAATTTGATTGTTTTTCTGATAGAGTGCATGCCTCAGACAGGTTTAACTAAACCCTGTATGAGACTAACAGATTTATAGCCAAAGAAATATTTCAACTCAGGGAAGCTTTCTGCAAAACAAGGCATTGCTCCACTCTCCTCCCTTCTGCTCTGACTCCTGCAGAGCAGGTTCAAATGCAGCCTGGCAACTCCGGCTAAAACCTTTTCTCTCCACTGAATATGCCGGTATTCAAACCTGCAGATTTATTTGTTTACAGAAAACTCTTACTTAGGTAGAGAATTCATGAAATATGCAAGGGAGGCGAGATTTGGATGCTGTTTTATATTATGTCTTTCAAAACTAAAATGACATTTAATTTTCTATAAGATATATAATTGCATTTTAACTCCTTAGCTGTTGCATTTTAATGTGTTTGGTAAGAATGTTTTCCTGTATGCTGTTTTTACTAGCATATCAATAATGCAATTTAATTCGTCAATTCAATTAAAATCAGAGAACCATTTAGATTGAAAAGACCTTTAAGATCATTGAGTCTAACTGCAAACCTAATGCTGCCAAGTCCACTGCATTCTTAGCTGGTCTGAGACTATTTATTTTGGTTTAAATCTGATGGTATCTGTCAGCTTCTCCACCCAAATTAGACCCCATCAGTGAAAGCTGACATTTCTTGTTCAGTGTTCTTTATGTCCCATCTTCAGTAGCAGGAGAAGGAGCACCTGCCTATAGCCAAGACTCTCCTGCTGACCAGTGCCAATTAATTGTACCAGTTACTGTACACAGACACAGCTGCACAGGGAAAGGTGCACTCTGGATTTGAGACTTCAAGATATGTTTGGGCATGTAGACAGGATTTTTCCTGTTTGTTTTGACAGCTGGCTATTTAATCACAGATGTTTCTCTTGGACAAAGGAAGCCTTTTTAAGGAACAAAATAAAAGGCAATTATCAGAATTTCACAGCTGTAATTTTACTGTATGCTATATACTGGATTTAACTCCAATAGCATGCAATGCAGCTGCCTCCCCCTTGTTTCAGGACAACCACCTAATATCAATCTTTGGGCTATGTTTTAACGATACTCATGGTTATCTACAAGGTATCTCATTCTAGCATAGAATAATCCAAAATAACAATTGATGCAACACTTCAGTAACAAATTTGTCCCTTGTAGTAATGACAAATACAGAATTGTTCATGTAGGGTGGCACTGAACAACCTACGTGACCAAGTGACCGATGTGCGGGGTGGGGACACTTGCAGGACTCCCACCATAAAGTTTGTTGCGGGAGATGACACTGATGACCCATCTTAACAAATAAGTTGGCCATCTCCCACAGTTTCAACATAAGCTGAGGTCTTCCACATTGTCCCATACTAGTGACACTGAGGTAAAAATAACTCCCTGACCTCCACAGTGTAATATGACACACGAGGTTTAATTCCCTTTATCCTCCTGCCTAAGCTCTAACACTGAAGCCCAAGTGTTTGCTCTCACTTCACTTACTCTTTCAGACTCATATAAAAGTAAAGACAACAATGTCACCAATATGTGATTATGTCTCATTAAATCAATGTTACTGGTATTCAGAATGTTCATAGCTTGTGGGATTTCGACTGAGCAAAAATAGTACTAAAAACCCAGCAGTAAACTTTAACAAAAGTAAACACCTTCTTCTGGAACTAAAGTATACCTCTAAGTGTCTGAAGCACAGCTTTCAGTGTTTTCAAAAGTTTGATTTATGGCACTTCACAGTATGTGACTGGGAAGCTGAAAAGACTTTTCATAGTTCTGGGGATCTTGCATAACTTGGGGAACTCTTGGTAGCTCTTAATTAGTCCACTATGATTTGCTCTGTGGGACACTGTACACACCAAGTAATCAAGAGCCAAGTGGGGAACAAAGGAGCAAAGTGCAAAACACTAACAAATAGCCTGCTGAGAAATCATTTCTGAAAAGTCAGCAAAGTCAACCATCATTTTAATTTTAGGGCTGGATGCCTTCTAATATTAGCAAAGAATGGATTTGAAATTGGAACAACTATGCTGGCAGACAAAAGACTAAACCCATTAATAGGGCTATCCTACTTACTGCAAAGGCAAATGGACTGGCAATCAACCCCTAATCTTAAAGATTCTATTAGCATTCAGGTATTTTACATCTCAATTCTTATGGTATACTTTTAAATAGTGAGACATTCTGAGACATTCTGAAAATCTTACTCATGGAACATCTAGTCTTGGGCAAGAACTGAGTGAAAATTTCAAAGGTGTTCTGATCTTATATTTGTGAAGCAACATGGTTCTCCTTCTTTTGCAAGGCTTGCTATGCAAACTTCTGAATTAGAACTTATTTGTCACTCTAACCACATGTACATGAGTCTATTCCCCTTAGAGGCCAAATGTATCAGGTAAACGTGCATTGGCAAATTTGATTGCATACACTGTCTAGAATCCATACAGAAAGGTCTTTGGGATTACGTTTTGGAAAACATTACTTTTAAAGACAACCTAAATTTGGATCAAATACAACTACAGAACCCTGCAGAAGTCTGAAAGTTTAGGGAATAAAGGCTGTCCTTACGGTCTGTTCAGCCAACAATTGTTCCTAAAGTGTAAAGTACTGTGTTATTATAAGTTCTCTAAATAAAATGGCAGAGAAATTTTATTAAATGTCCAACTTTCAGGGTAATTCAGTAATTCAGTACTTAAGAGAAAAGTAACAGGAGTACAGTAAAAGCAAAGATGGAAGAGTGGGATCAGCACTGATGCATTCAAAGTAGCTCTGCTAAGGAACATCTGGTTATATTTAAATGGCAAAGTTTGGACTCAGCATGATAATACAAACAAAATGATGACATTGGCCTCAGCCTCCAGTAACCGGCTGCTCGCAAACAGAGTGTCAATGTAACTGCTGCTGAGCATGGTCAGAATCCTCTAAGCTTCCATACTCCTGCTTTTAATCAGAGAGAGAGACACAGGTACCACAAGTATATCAAAAAAGGACTGACAACAACACAGGGGAATCTATAACAGAAAGGAAATTTGCTGTTTTGAAGAAAGTCTGAGCAGTTCTATTAGAAAGCCAGAGTTACTTAAGATTGAAAAACAACCCAACCCAACAGATGTCTTCAAACTCTCTCATCCAGAAGAAATTTATTTAAAGGCTGTTGAACCGGGCTACAAACATTATAACTAAGGACTTCATATTCTTCAATCCCAGTACCCACATACTAATTTGGGACCTGAAACAAGAAAAAAACACTTACTCTTACGATGCTATTTTTTACAGCTACAAATCCTCCTTAGTTTGTTTTTATACATAATCACTTTTAATAGCCTTCAAAATAGATGTGGACAAAGAGCATTATCTTTAAAAATCTCTGCAGCATTATAAGACTTGGTGAAACCATGATTTTAACTCACATGTTGTTTTTCAGGAAAACGAAGACTGTGATTCACTCACCCTCATTAATAAATAGCCAGGTGCTCATGAAGTTAATTCAACACAGATAAGACACCTTGTATAATCAAAGGGTAGGGTCTCAAAACTGAATGATTTTGTTGTCTAAAACATTAAGTCAAACCATCTGTTTTCAAATAAGTATATGTACAAGGGACTATTTTTTTCCAAATAAGCCCCCCAAATGGACTGGAAAAAACTTGATGTTTTACACATTCCCTTTGTAATAGAGAAGACTACATGAGCAAGAGAAATGTAAAATTAAAATATAAAATTTGTGACATTAATCACAATAGTGATAAAAAAGTCCGAGAGACCTTTGAAGTTTATCTGCAGATGGGGATATTTTTTCTGTTGTTTCTTTGCCTTTCTAGCAAAGATAACAGTTAAAACTTGTCCATGTTTTCGAAGGTATCTATTCCCACTTCTGTTTTGCAGCATGGACAGCACTGAACAAAACCAGCTTGTAATCATGCAACAAAGATATGTATAAGCAAATAATAAATTTTGGTGAGAGTAGATGAAGCAGTGAAAATAAAAAGGTACCTGAAAGGCAACAGAACCAGACAGGACAAATAAAATTAAAAGATGGGATGTCAACGCTTATTTTGCAGTCTGTTTTAAAAAACTTCAGTGTAGGGAAACTAAGCTTTCCAAAGAAGAAGGACTAATGTTAATCTTCAGAGTGTTTAAATAACTGTAACTGGACAAGATAAAGGCATCCCACAGTTTCTGTTTCTTAAAGGGCTATTTTCCACTACCTCCTCCTCTGCTCCTAGCTTACTCCACATTTGTACTTTTGTGATTATGATAGTGAAAAAACAACCTTCATAAAAGTTCTGTGTTTTGCCAGTTTAGTGAGCAGAATTGCCTTAAAGAGGGGGCTGGGCAAGTGCCAGAGCCAATCAGATGCTGAAGGCCACTGGAGTAGGAGGACACATACAGCTGGGAGCAGGAGAAGGTAAATATAGAAGCCTAAATTTAGACCCTTTCCTTTAATTGCCTAGCGCTTTAGTGCTTGTTGTCACTCTCATTTGTAAGTCACACTTAACTCTGCTTAAACCACCTCCAGCAGAAATTTGCATGATGAAAAGATGAAGGTAAAAAGAAAGGGCAAAGGATCAGTGAATTTATTTTTGTAAACAAAGTCACTCAGCTTTAACCAAAGAAAAGAAACAGGTGCACATTTTTTAACTGTTTTTCTCCTGAAATACGTGGTTGACACTGTGTTTGTTGTTTGAAATGATTAAGGTTGAAAAACTACCAAAAAATAATCTCTGCTTTTAAGTGCTTATAAAAACTGTCATTTGCTGGGATCTGGCTAAAATCCCAGATTTACTGTCCTGGATGATTTCACGACCCCTGTGAGTAACTCCTGCGCTCACAGAATGTACATTTCAAAACAAACATCAGAGTAGTCCCAGAACTCACTCCATGTGGTAGAATTTCAAAAGGAACCAACACAACGCATCAAACACATGGCTGGCAGCAACATCTCCATCCCAGTCAGTACCGTTGGTTCCAAGCTGCAGTGAGTAGCACTGACAGACACACAGCACCCCTTCAGTGCTGACCCTCAAGGAGCTCAGCACACGCTCATTCTTCTGTGAATTAAGTGCATGAGAAACACATTCTTGGGGGACTTATGCTGTAAGGATATGCTTAAACTCATCCTGCAGGCCAGAATGAACTTGTGAACAAGCACAAAGTTGATGTATAAGGTTCCAAAATCACTTAGATTCAGTAGCAATTTTTACCTTGGTTTTGTTGTGTTCTAATACCATTTAATGAATGTCATGTGGATTCAGTTTCCTGTAATCTGATGCTATTTCTGTTTGGTTTGTTTAGGGGTATTTAATTGGTTTATTCTTCAAGATTTTTGAGTTGAATTACATTTTCTAAGATGTATCTAAGTGGCAATATTAGTCAGACACAAAAAAGCAGATAAGGCAAAACTCACCAACTTAAGCAAAACTCAGTCTGACTTTGTTCTCATTAGCTAAAGGAGACAAGATCTTAACTTGATTAAATTGGTATCAGATAAAACCCTAGTGGAAACAAAATCTTTTTTAGCTGTTTTTTGTCTCATAGCACTTAGAGAATACACACTTCTGTATAAACATAACTTACCAGTGGCCATTTATGGAGCATCAGGGATGAGCCATACAATTTATGTAATCTGTAACAAGAGAAGAAATAAAGTAAGGAGTCCAGACTTACATTTCACTTCCATTGTAAAATGGAAAAAGTTATTTATAAAATATGAACCTTACCAAAATGGACAAAAATATCTATCTGGATGATTATTCTGAGGATTGCTTCTGCTCACTTGCAAACATTTTAGAAGCATTGTCTAGCCTTATGATGCTGTCCTAACTTGGATCTCTCATACCAACCTCTACAGTGTTCTAAGTTTTCATAATTAAGTAGGTGAACTCCTATTTTGAAACCCTCAAAGAAGCACTTTTCCTAATAAATATTTTTCGAAGTTCTAAAGTAAAATGTAATTCTCTATAGTTCCAGTATATGCCTAATAATTTGTTTCCTACGTCTTGTCAGTTCTCATCTATTTCTTGCTCCTAAAGGCAAGAATGTTTTATGAGTCCATTTTTTGAGGTGTGAATGCTGTCTTCAGTAGATTCAATCGTGAGAGAGTTTAAAAGGCAGTCTAGCAACAGCTGAAATGAGCTGCATCTTTTACATTCACACTCAATTCACTTTTTGATTAACGCGTGAGATGGCTGCTGCAAATGCCCATCTATCTACCTGAAAAGCCTGTACTACAGGACACCAGCACATTTGTAGCAATGACTAAACACTATTACCATCTGAACCACCAGACTGCTTTCTGGTTCATATTATCTTTGTAACAACAATCAGTTTCATACTGTAAGAATTTGATTATATTCTGGGGATGTCATCTATGGTTTTATCTTCTGTCAGTGCTCTACAAGTGGCTTAAAAACAAAGAAGTCGCCTATCTGGGCTGTTAAGCTCCCAGAAGGCAGCAGACTGGTTTTGTTTGCTGCTTTGCAACACTGAGAGTAGCTTTAGCAGGTAATAGATTTAGTATAGTTTGTGTTTGACAAAAGCCAAACAAAGAGTTGAGACAAACTTAATTAAAGAGCTGAGATGATCAGGCTCCTGCAAATGAGAGTTTGTTTTGCTATGGTGCTTTATAGATTAGAAATAAAATCGAATGTAATTATCTTTTCTATGTGCACTTAAAAAGCCAACGTCTAACAAAAATACTTTCTTAATTAATATTTATCCAAACACAATGTAATGAATATCTGGAGATATAGATGAGGGCAACAGTTGCCTGGTAGCCTGATTGTGTCTGTGACAATGAAGGAAAACAACTCCTTGATAAAACACACAACCTTTGAGAGAAGAAGTAAGATGGAAATCAGAAATGTAAGCCTTCTGGCATAGAATTGGACTCTACTATTGCATTTACTAGCACATTTATGGGTATTACAGTGTATAGTTTGACTTTCTCTCTTCTTTTACAGCCTTATAATTTTTATTTGCCCCTAAGATTTTTACCCTCTTGAAAAACTTCACCTCTAACTTATCTGTTTCAGATGGTAGATAATAACCATGGATGAGGGGAGGGAGTAGTAATTAAATGGTTTCAAGTGAGACTATCCTGTCGCCTGAGCGCTGTTGTCTTTCCAGACATTGACCATCCCTTTGCCTCGCAGGGAGCAGCAAAAAAGCAATAAAAGAACATTAAGAGGGGGCTGTGGCCCGGGGTTCACTGGCTCAAGCAGGATGAAACTATTAACCTGCTAGAGGAAGACAAGAAATCTTTCATTACACTACCCCAGATAGGTCTGCTGAACGGCCAGTTCCTTACTATTATATTCAGGCAGCATGGGCCACTTTTATTCACGATTCTGGGAGCTCCATTAGATGTACTTTAAGGGAGCCAAATTTTGGGTGTAGCTTGGAGGCTGGAACACACCAACGGTACTGTTCCATTTTAATTTCCATATCCACCGTGACTGGCACTTATAACCTGTGTAGCAGAAACCCGAAGTATCACCAGATTTCAGGGTTTCCACCCTCTCAGGCCCCTCAGTCTCGAGCCTGACGGGGTCTCATGTGTAACTCATGTGGATGTAACCTCGCGCAACGTCGTTCTCCGAGGTTTCACGGGAGCTCCGTGTCCCCCGAGGCCCTCAGGGACCTCGGGGTGAGGGCAGGGCCCCCAGCCCGGGCTGGGGAAGGCGCCGTTCCCGTACCGTCAGCGCTACGGCTCCTCTCCGTCCTGCCCCTGCGGGGAAGGGGGAGGCTGGTCCCCGGCTCCGGCTGCGGCGGGGGAGGCCATCGAGGCTCTCCTCACCCACCGGTAGCGGAGGGGCCGGCGCGAACTCCGCGGGGCGGGCGGGAGCTCCGGCCCTGCAAACACCTCCCTCCGCACCAGCGGGTAGCGGGGGGTCCGGCGCAGCCCCTGCGGAGCGGGTGGGCTCCTTGCGGCTTCCCCCTCAGGGCGACCACGCGGGACGTAGCGGATTTCTGCCGGGAAGGAACGAGGAGGCGACGGAAGCGGTGACGGAGGCGGCGATCCCGGGGCGGCGGGGCGGGGAGGCGGNCGGGTGGGGAGCATCCCGAGACAGCTCCGCGGGAGCGGAGGTAACGCGGTTCCGGCCGGACAGCCGGGGTGGGCTTTCGCCTTCCTTCCTCGGTTTCCTTCGGCTCCTTTCACCTTGAGGGAAGGCGGGCAGGGAGCGGCCTCAGCGTAGGGGCTGCCGGCGGCAGCGCCTGCCCTGCAGCATCTGGGGCGGCGGCCTTAGCGAGCCGGGCGGCTGCAAGCGTGCGGTGCTAGCAAGACAAATGCCGCGTGTTTCTGTGCTGCATTTAAGGGGTGTCCCAGCTCTGACAGTCCTCGTCTGAGGCGGGTGTCTGTAGCTACTTCCTTCCCGGGGCTGTCCAAAAGACACTAAATCTGTGTGAACCTCGCCTATCTTATAAGGAGAAAGAGGGTCGTCACCCTTCCGCTTGTGGGGAGCGGAAAGGCCACCCAGAGTCCAAATGACACCCCTGCCAATGCCCCTTCCCTCCTGCGGCGGGACCCCGTCAGGGTCTCAGGCGGCGACAGCCCCTGGAGCCGCGCTCGTGGCGACTCGAGGGTGGCTTGGGGAAGCCACGTGTGCTTTAGTGCTTTTTGGTGGTGGGTGCAGGTAATTCGGACTGCTCTGGTAGCGAGCTGTCGCAGGGCGCTGAAGTGGGCTTAGTGAGCTCCTCAGGCCAGCATGCCTTTGCTTGCTGGCATTTGTGATTTTGGTTGTTTTATGTGTTTTTAAGTGGAGCGTATTAACTGCAATCTGATCAGGTGCGGCTCTAAGTTCCACCTAAAGAGTACATACACATGGGTGTAGGTTTGAAGCATATGCCTTTTGGCATTATTTTCCCCTCTTCTGAGAGGTTTTCTGCCCCAGCCTGAAAAATAAGGTGAATTACTTGAACAAATTCTACTATTGTTCCGTCTGTCTTTAGCTGGAGCTTATTGTATAAATTTCACCAGATGTTCCTCATTGCAGCAGCTTTGTGCACTCCCAACCTAAATCAAGTGTCTACCACAAAGTCCCTGTTGTGAGCTTGTTTCTGTTTTTTCCCTTGGAAAATAATGAAAAATATGAAAAAAAAAAAAGAAAATATTACTTACTACCTTACTGATAAGCTATCAAGTGAAAAAAATTGACACAGTAACTTCTTTTTCATACCTTTTTACATGATAAATGTACCTTGTCCTTTTTTTAAAAAATGGATGTTACAACCAGTTCTAGTTGATCAAAAGTTTGTTTGTGGGTTGTGCTAAAGGTGGTGTGTTTGTATACACAAGCACAAAAGACTTGGTTGAACAGGTTGGATCTTTTCACTGGGAATTGCTTTTGTTGCAAGGGCTTCCTGTCTGTTCAGCATAGGCATGGTAGGGCAGGGATTCTTTTCTCACCAGAAAAAAGAAAAACATATCCTGGACAAACTCTTAAGCCTTTCCCATGTAAATATTTAGACTGCAAGGTGCCTAAATATATAAACTGCAATGAATAAGCATTTCTGGGACTTAATTTGCTCTATTGGTGCTTAACTCCCTGAAGACTTTGATGCTGTTTGCCTGTATAGAGCAATCTTGAATCTTGCCCATAGGGCCGATCATTGTGCTCAGAAATAGGAGTCTTACATCTGGTATATGTGAATAGCCAAAGTGTGTATGTAAAGCTGTGTTACAACAAGAGTTGTTTTATGCAGTCAAGAACTAAGGAAGACAGAGTGAAGAACACCAGAAATCTTTGCTAATGAGTGGATATTGTATAAAAGCACAGCAAACACAGTAAGCTTTTAGCAGTTTGGTACTTCACCTTGGTTATTAACTCACTTGCGGGTTCATCCCAGGTCAGACAACTGACAAATGTTCAGCTCAGTGGGAGAAAGGGGATCTTGGCAGATGGTTCCTCTTTTCCTCCCCTTAAAGGAGGTCCACCCTGTAATGCAGTGTTAATACACCTCTAGTTGCATGTTAACCTTCATCAGCTCTGCTGGTACTTGGCTGTGGTGTGATAGGCCTTGCCAGAATACATTTTTTTGGTGAAACAGTGAAGTGATCCTAGTTTCAGGTCACTCTGGTCCTGGTTTCATATCATAGCTTTCTATACCAACAGCAGAGACATTTCAGTAAAAAACACAATCTATACATATCAGCAAAAAGATTCCTCACAGATGCAGTGATCAGCAAAAAAAGAGGTGAAGACTTTGTATTGCACAAGGGTGAGCGATGAGGAAATCCGTGTGTTGGTTAGCTTGTGTGAAGGCAGAACCCTGCATTAGCCGTAGCACTCCTGTGGCTGGGCTTTGGCAGTGTTAGAGATTGTTCTAATAGTATTTTTAGCTGCAGTACATTAGGATTATTGCTAGAAATATATACTATTTCTCTCTGGTTCTCCTCCTCCAAGCCTCTCTTCTGTTTCTACTGAAATAATGATCTTGTGACAGAATTATGGATTTAATGTGTGTGTTTTTTGTCTGACGTGGCTTCAGCATTCTCTAGTCTCTGCTTTCGCTCTTCTTTGGTAAGTTTTCTTTCCAATTGGTCAAAGCTGCAGATTCTGGCTCCACTTAAGATTAAGTGAAGTACCTGTAGGAAAAAACCTGCCAACAGTTTTGATTTTGTCAGAGGTGGTATAATGCATCACGTGACTCAGGCAAATAAGCAATCCCTGCCCTTAAGGCTTTAAAAGGCATATAAAACACACAAGGCTAGACAAGAGAATAAAATATCAAATCTTCAGTGAGCTGTTGTACACACCTTCATGCAAATCCCAGTTGCTGGCTGATTCCCAAAATTGGGAATAACAAAAGCAGACTTGGAGGGGAAGAAGGAGAATTGGGGGACAAAACAGGCTAGGCTGAGAGATACTGCGATTGTTCTTTCCTGGCTAGAGATAGCAGGGCAAGAAAAAGTCAAGGTCAGCAGTAACAAAACTGTATAGAACTGCAGTCACGTGCTGCTGATTGAGGTGGAGGCATTTGAACAGTGACTGAGTCCCTAGTTGCAGGTGATTAAATGCACCTCTGAACTCCAGACCATGAGGTAAATCATGGTTACTCTTAGTGCAAAACTGGCTGGGCGTTAACACGCCAGGCTTGATGTGATTTGAGTTACTCAAGTGACTTAAATCAAATCATCAACGTGCTTGAGTATTCCAGGTAATGTGTATGCTTCTGATGAGCTTGTACTTTGGAAGGTGTTCAGGAGAAAATGGGAATGATGATTAGGACATGTAAGAAATCATAAAGCTGTGTAGTTACCACCAAAACGATGTTTTATATTTGTGATCAGTTCTTAACATATTTATGTAGTTTTATCCTTTAGCTGTAAGGGCTGAAAATGAACATGGCATGTTTTCAAATGGCAGTTGGATGTCATAGTAATAGCTGTAGTATTCTTGTTTCTTCTGCTGACATTTGTTCAGGGTGAATTGCCTTCTGAAAAACACTTGCAACTAGTGTCATGTCTCGAGTTCTTTTCATGGAAATGAAAAGACTCAGTTTGAAGTTGAGTGATGTTTTTATTGGTCGCAAGTGTTCTTTTAAATCCACTTCTTACAGCCAAATTACTAATGAAAACATCTGCTTTGATTATTTTTTCTGCTGTTTTGCACAGCTTTCTGATGATTGCATCATATTTATAATTGATTAATGATTATATGCATTTACAGATAACTGAACTTCCTCTTGTAGAGCAAATAAATACTCTTGTGAATTTATAGGGCACATGTATTTTTGAAGGCTTAGCTCTACTACACCAATAACAGAAAGTCAGCTGGTACATGGTTGCAAATGAATTTGGCACAAGATAGATGGAAGAGTAAATAACAAAGAGAACAGGTAACAACTGGTGTGATAAATTTACTTTGCTTTTCCTTTGCAGTTCTGGGCACAGTCATCTGTAGAAATTGTGTGGATGCCTCCCTCCTAGTTAATTTAATTTTGTTGGAGGTGCCTCATTATAACACTCAAGCTTTTAAGTTCTCAAATGGCAGTGATTAGTTTCTGGAAGTTAAAAAAAATTTGGTCTAATTATAAGTGTGAATTTTGATGTCTTCCAATGTATCTGTGACACTAGAGGTTGACTCATGTATAAATGATAAAATATGTATTTAGTAATTAAGTATCTTTAAAGTGTTTATTTGGGGTATTGAGGGGAAAATAAACCAGAAGGCATCCAACTAAACAGATTAAAGATCTTACTTTGCATTATTTAAGAGAACACAGTCTTTATACCTCTTTTATATACCTTTTTATAGCTTTTTGTATTCTTAGTGTTTTTTAGCCTACATTCTTAGACTTATTTTGTTAATTTAGGAGACTAAACATCTTAGAAGCCCCAGACACTTAAAGTCCTCTCCAGAACACATTTTGTAAACTAAGATAGAACCATCCAGGGGAAGGTTCCTTGGGAGTGGGGCTCACTCAAGCCTCTCATTGGGGAATCTTTGATAGATGTGCTGATTAGTAACACCTACAATGTTATACCTGATCTGTTGTGGGTGTGCACTGCGGGGTGCACTGAGGTGCATTCCACCTGGACGTGGTGCACCTAAGGATCCTTACAATAAATACTGAGGTAAAACCCCTTTTCCCTTCTAATCATGTTTGATTCTTGATTTTAAGACCAAGAAAAGGCATCACTGGAGTAAGTGCCTATGGCCTTCAGCAAGAGTCCCCAGTGCATTGACAGCATGTTACTAGATCATTCATAAGCTATGTATGTAAGCCTAGTAATTGAATTGATATTTTTAGTGTTGCAGTACATCTATGTTCAAGCTTAGAACTTCCATCTTGGTCTTGTGGTGCTTCCTTATCTATAACATCTCACTTCTTCTTTCCGTTCTTTCTTTTGTTCTTCTCAAAATAGGAGTCCCTTAATTCTGTCCTTCTTACAGTTTTGTTTGTTTGTTTTCCTAATGGTAGAAGTTCCTCTCTCATCCTAAGTTACATTGGAATTTGTCTCTTGCTTTGTCTGCATTGATTCTCCTGTTTAACTGTGCATGAATTTGACTTTGTGTAAAGAAACCCCAATCATGAAGCAACAAAAGGAAATGTCTTAATTTATGTTTGTAAATCATAGGGTAGAAAAGGTGAAAAGATTCTGCAAGAAAGTCCTGGGATAAAAAAACTTATAATGATTTCAGCTGTCTATATTTTGTTTTAGATTGTGATTTGGAGTCGTGGAGAATTCACAGTCCTTCCACAATGGCAGAAAGGACAGATTTTACAAAATCACACATTTCACTGGCTGAATACAGCCCCGTCAACAAATCAGAAAGGACAGATCTAAGTGGAACACAGGATGGAGACCAAAATACATTGCAACTGAAGAAAGAAATTTCTTTAATAAATGGGATAAGCCTTATAGTAGGCAACATGATTGGTTCAGGTATCTTTGTCTCTCCCAAAGGAGTTCTCATCTACAGCAGATCTTATGGATTGTCTCTAATAATTTGGGCAATTGGAGGGATATTTTCAGTCTTTGGAGCTCTCTGCTATGCTGAACTTGGAACCACTATTACAAAGTCAGGAGCCAGCTATGCATATATCTTGGAATCTTTTGGGAGCTTCATTGCTTTTATTCGTTTGTGGACCTCACTCCTAATTGTTGAGCCAACTAGTCAGGCAATTATTGCCATCACCTTTGCTAACTACATAGTTCAGCCTTTCTTCCCTTCTTGTGACCCTCCGTATTTGGCTTGTCGTCTCATAGCAGCTGCTTGTGAATGTAAGTATTTCTTGACATTTACTATGGTAAGTTTTTATCCAGGGTAGGTTTTATTAAAACAAATCTTACCCACACTCAGAGTTGTTGTGTACTGGATCTGCAATGGTTTGCGTTACAGTGGGGAAAAGAACAATTCCAGCACATCAGTATACAACACTTGCAGGTGTTCAGTCAGTGTACGACCATTTTCTCATTTGGAAGCAGAACAAGGTATTTAAGTCTTCCAAGCTTACTTACGTGGCAAAAATGGGGGTAAAAATTGTTATTGGGAGAGGTATTTTAAATCAAACCTCAGGATACACTTGGTGTGGTCTTAAGAGCTATTGCAGAATGTCTCTTATGCTATAAATTCTGTGTAATTTGGCTTGCAATAATTTCTCAGCGGTTACATGGTTTAGGTACTACCCTGGCTTCAAAAAATCACTCATTCAAGATTGTTCTTTGTGCTTGGGATTAACTGTGTCAGTATTAACTGTTTCAAAAAGTGGAAATTTTGTGTGCACATAAAACACTGATACAGCCAGCTCTGTTAGTCAATCTAGAGGAACAGCTGTCCACAGTCAAACCAGGACTGTTCTGCTGTATCAAAAGAATGAAACTCTATGATTGGATTGCATGTGTCTGATTTAATTTTAAGTATTTTGTATTAGAAGTGTTTATATACATATTTTACATTTTCAGTAAACAGTGAAAATTGTATTTCAGCAAGTCTGTAGGACAGTGCCTTGTGATGTACTGGTCCATAAGTGTGTGCTCTGGAGCCTGTCACCTGTACTGACATGATTTTGTGCCAAAAAGCTAATACAGAACTTGGGCTCTTTTACTGCAAACAGTATGCTGCAAGGATATGTGCTGCTTCTAGCTGGTTCCTTTTTGAGGCATCTGTTGGACGAGGTCTAATGTTCCTTATTAGACTTGTCAGTATAGGATACAAAAAGGGAAGAGCACTAGCATGTGCTTCAGATATTTGACCTCTGTAACTGGTTATGATGATTGCAGCTTCCCCTTCCATTTTTGTTAAGTTATTTGTTATTGTTGTGAAAGCATTGACATGCTGGTTGAGGTCCAGGAAGGGGGAAATATAATCACAAATCTGTCAGTTTAATCAGTTCTGTTCCCTCCTTCCTTCCAAACGAGTGAAGGGCCTGTAATGTCATGTTCACATTCCTTAAACAGATATTGTCCCAAGGTATCCTGGCACAAATTCAAGAGTGTGGGAGAATCTGCTCTTCCATTTAAGGTTCCCCCCTCTCTGAGGGCAGTTAGCCCTTATAAAAAGGAGTTTATTAAAAAGCAAGAAATTAAGACAAAGCAATTAAATTAGAAGTTTTATATAGTAGGTATAGAAAGACAGTGTGATGTCCTCTACATTTGCTGCTATTAAGGGGAATTAGCAGCTCTTTTTTTAGTGGAGACACATGACAGCAGGATCACTCTCAGGCAGGTGGAACAATTTACTTTAACTGTCTGTTTTATGGTTTAAATGCTTGTTCTGCCCTGCTCTAAGTGTCAGTGCGAAGATTCATCCCTGCTCTACAACTTCATTTAGCTGTTAAAGCTTAGACTTCTCCCTGTCCTGGCAGGGCTGATGTTATTTGTCACATCCCTAGCTCTGGATGATTAATCCTTTAAGAATGAAGCTGCTGGGAGTGGAAGCCTGCACATTGGCTAGGTACAGATTGTATGTGAGAATGGGTGGGTTTGTTGTGGGGTTTACTTTTAGTTTTGTTTTTGGTTTTTTTAATTGTAGTGATAGCAATACTAGAGCTAATGTAAGAGCATTACTTTGACAATTGTTTTGGCAGTGAGGTGTCATCTGGTGCTACAGAACTAAACTTGACAGTTCTCAGAAACTTTAGGTGGCTAAAAAATAATTAAGTTGAAGAAAACTGAGTCATTTTAGCAAAAGAAAGAGAGGAGATGTGGCTTATTCAGAATATTGATTATCTTTTTTTTTCCCCATCTAAGGTATCAGAGTATCATTTCATCTGAAGTAGAGACCAAACCCTAACTTGCTACTAATAATTAACGCCAATGAAAGTTGCTTTTAAAAAAATGGCTGAAATAAACCCAGTGAGCAAATACTCCAGTCACTAATACTGAAGAGCAGAGACTGAACAGGCTTTTTCCTGAGGTCTCTGTGGGAGCTGCAGCAGTCCTGACTTTTGAAATTTGATACAACTGGGGATTTTTTTCCCCTCATCTTGCCAAGCTGACTTGAACCTCGTTCAGCTTGGCCAGACTGTCTAACATACTAGTGCCATACTTGTCAGTTCATTACCTTTCTTTTATTACCTTTTAAAAGTTATTGTTTTCAGTTCAGTAACTGTTCTTAGGTAATTTTTATCTTAATAGTATCACGGTGTTCTTGGATTATGGGAAAGGAAATAATAGATCACATCTTTTTATTTAATTTTGATTTACTACTACCTTACTCCTGAAACAATCAAGTTTCGTTTTTATTTATATGCAGATTTAAAATATGCAGTACAAGGAGACTGTAGAGATAAAAAGTACAGTAGTATATAAACACTTGTTCACCAGCTAGAAAGAAAACTCAGATTTGGGGGAAATATTGTTTCCAATACAGAAGTTTCAATAATGGCTTGGAAAAATATGTACTGAATTAAGATTTTGTTAAATAAAGAATACAGAAGATACTGAATCCTATTCAAGATACAGCCCTTGAGTTCAGGCAGAGCTTGTCTGACTCTCCACTTCAGAAAAAGGTAATGAATGCAAAAGCAAAATGTTGAGAGTCATGAGAACTGTCTTGGGGAAGTTGATCATGTGAGTAAATTTAGTCAGCAGCTACAAAATGTTTGTGAGATCAGAAAGTCTCATTTCAAGTTTCATTTCAAGCTTGTGAAATAGTTCTGACTCTAATTTGTTTTGGATAGAGGGCTAAATGCACTCAGAATACTCATTACTTCCTACCAGTTTGTAAAAATCCAGACTACTCTTGTATTAACTGTAAATCATATGCTCTTTAGATTGGTTTAGGTTGGAAGGGACCTTGAAGATCATCTTGTACCAACCCCTGCCATGGGCAGGGACACCTTCCACTCGACCAGGTTGTTCCGAACCCCATCTAACCTGGCCTTGAACACTTCCAGGAATGGAGCACCCCCAGCTTCTCTAGGCAACCTGTGCCAGTGCTTCATGACCCTCACATGGAAGGATTTCTTCGTGACACCTAATCTAATCTACCTTCTTTCCGGTTCAAGCCACTGCCCCTTGTCCTGTCAGTACGTGCCCTTGTAAAATCGATCTGTTCTCCAGTAAAACTGGAAAAGAGTTTTGAATCATACTTAGCATTGCAGCTACTCCATGGATGTTGAACTCATCTTCAGTCTAACAAGGAAGCATAAAATGCTTTTCAAACACTCTTTTAATCTGTTTGCCCAAAGGAACTTCTAGATAATCTTTCACTTGCTGGAACAATATTGCTACACTGAAATGAATTATTTCATGTAGCAGTTCCTTTAGTTTTAGGGTAGTTGCAGAGTGCAGCTGATGAGGGGTAACATTAGGAAAATGGGCATGTAATCAGAGAGCAGGAAGGTCTTTCCTTCCGTCTGTTGAAACAGTGTGTTTAGAACATCTGTTTCCTCCTGTTTTGTTGGAATCAGTGTGTTTTCAATACTTGTGTATTTGGCTTAGTTTAACCTAAGTATTAGTATAACAAGTAAGTGCATATTTAGAGTACAATTAAAAGCTTCGAAAAGTGAGTTAAAATGAGCGTTGTTCAAATAGTCTTTTAATTTTTTTTTTCTTTTTCTCCCCTAGGTCTTTTAACATTTATAAATTGTGCCTACGTTAAGTGGGGTACACGTGTGCAGGATGTATTTACTTACGCTAAAGTCACTGCTCTTATTGCCATCATCATCACCGGACTTGTTAAAATATGCCAGGGTAAGCTTGTAAAATTAAAGCAAAGGTTTGTGTTTATCAGTTAAACTGAGTTACTGGTCTAAAGACTATAAATTACCCCTGTATGTTTTATGAAAAGCCTCAGTAAAAAAAGCATACTACAGCCACCTTGAAAATACCAATAATACCAATGTAGGCATAATCATGGAACTGTGTCATGAGATATCCATATTATCTCAGTTGACTTTGAACTTGGTAAAAGAAGGTAATTGATTGCTCAGCAATATTTTGTAATTTACAGCCTGCAGTACAGAATAATAAAGGAAGTGAAAACAGCAATATACAGAGACAGCAAAATACCATAGGAGTGGAGAAAGTAATAAATTTCTCTAAGGAACATGCTACTTTACAGTGAGATCAACTGAATATTTGTTTTACAAAATGAATCTCCAATATGAAAGTGTCTGAACTTAAAGCACAAATAGATTTCTAAGAATATATAGTTAGATTTGTGAAACTACAGCTCTGTTTTTGCTCAAAGCCTGAGTTCTGTTAAAGCTGTTGAGAATTAGAATGTGTGTGTGTTGGGCATTGTGCCTTCAAGTTAAGAGAAATTCTGAATTTCGTTTTATTTTTAGCCCTTCCTTCGGGAAGAATTTGCTGGTGTGTTAGCTTAAGAAAATTATCCTGCTTTCAAAGCTACCATAAAGATCTGTCTTTCCCTGGCAATCTGACAATTTATGTCCTTTGCTCTAACTGGTTATTTTCATAAGTTCATGAGCAAGATCACTACTGTGAAGCAAACAAAAATATGCATATGTGAGCAGGTTTAATCCTTAGCACATCAGCCCATCCCTTGTTTCATAGATACTGAGCTTATTCACATCTAATTTCGTCAACATTGTTTCCTTTTTATGTTCCTAACTCAGCAGTTACTCCACCTATGTCCGTGCCAAGGGAGTAGCAATGTCTGATTGGTATAAAAAGTATGGAAGAGAAATAAGTAAAGATATTTTAGAGGCCTCAAATATTACCTGGCCAGTTTTAATGGAGTCTAAACACTTCAGGGTGCATACTACAGGGCATGTTTTGGAATTACACAGTAACTTGCCTTTCTGTTTCTGGCAGTTTTGTGTGTGTTTGTATATATATACAGTCTGAATATATAAACTGTGATTGATGAGCTTGTCTTGACTTGCTTAAAGTCAAAAGATGGCACAAGTTTTCACAAGTACTGGTCCAAAAAACATACATACACTTTTAGCTTGGGAAAATTTTATCTTAACAGTGATACTTTATGCTCTGTTGATTTTTCTCAGTTTTCTGTTTTTAATAGCAAAACCTCAAATATCCATGTAGGTGTTTGTGTGGGGGTTTCTTGTCATAGGTGTCTAAAATCACTGGCAATCTTTGTTTTCTGCATAGGCTAAATGTTTGAAAATTTAAAAGGATACTGAAGAACAGAGTGGGTTATTTGCTAAATATATATGTTATATATATAAACTGAGTACCCTTAAACTGAGTACTGTCATTGCCAATTGTTCATAGCTTAGTTAGAACTTAATGTTCCTGAACTTCTTGTGCCACTGTGGACAAACCAGGTGTTGCATAGTAGAACAGTATCATACACACCCAATAATTTTTAGTAGTTTTAAATGCCATGCTTTTCTCATGGCTAAAACATGGATTAGAATTGGAAGAAAAGGTCTTAATAAGCAGATTGGAAGGAATTAGTGTTTCTGAAGTGTTTTTGCAATTGTGTGCCACATTGAGAAACATTACTTACTGTATTTCATTATCCTGTCCTTCATTGCATCTCTTCCACACAGGATATACATGGCACTTTAAGAACTCTTTTGAGGGATCCTCTTTTGATATTGGAGACATCTCCCTTGCATTATATTCTGCCTTGTTTTCTTACTCTGGTTGGGATACGCTCAATTATGTAACAGAAGAAATCAAAAACCCAGAAAGGTAAATGATCTGAGCTTTCTTAATGTGGATATTTCCCAAGTTGCTGGGTTTGTGGATGTTACTCACTAATGAATTCTGAGCTTACACAGAGATGAGTAGAACTGCTCTACTGGTGAGGTTGTGTATGGCCACTAGCAAAGATTTACATTAAAAATGAAAAAGAAAGAAAAACGTAAGAATAAATAAATCTAGTTGATTGCAGGATGCTGTATTCAGTGCTAGGTAAGCTTTCAGTTCAAGATGTTGTTACTATTTATTATAATAGGTGTCACTGTTGCAGTGGAACAGGTACCTAACTGTTGTCTGTGTTTACCTGTGCAATCATTCTGATTTCATATTTAAGAATGTTAATCTTTCCCATGAGTTTGTGCTCTCAAAGTGTGACTGGCTAATCTTGCTCAGTTGCGAGTCTGTAAGCAGACAGCTTTGTGTTAGAATAGAATCCCCTTTGACAATTTTTACATCCTATTATGAGCAACAGCTCAGATTGCTATAGCTGAATGACAAAGAATGAATGAGGGTTTTTTTTAGTTCTCTCAACTGATTTTGACTTTCACAGTTTATTTTCTTCTATGTTGAATGTAGAGTTTTATGCTGAGCATTTATCTAACAAGGAAAGTTATCTATTAAAAAGTGGATAAGTATTTTAACTCTAAAACTAGCTATTTTTAGTCAGATGGAATTCCAGATTGACGGTTTGTTTCTTCAAATACTCTTTTAAATATTTGATAAACATATTCAGAAGACACAAATTTTGTATTTTCATCAGTCATTTGGTACTTCAAATTGTGGTTTTTTTCTGCTAAAACCTTCTTTTTTTGAGTACTGTTGCAATGCCTTTTCTTCTGTTTAAAGTTAGTGTATTGTTCTCTGTTATCAGTTTGATAGCTGTTCAATTAGATGTATTGTTTTAAAAAACAATTTTTCTCACTGGATATTTAGCTGATGAAAATTTCTTCACAGTCATTTGCTCTAGATAGGCATCAGTGCCTAATACAAGCTTCTTTCTTGGTAGAATGGTAGCTGGTAAAGTGAACTTCAGCTTTCTATACTGACAGTTCTTGGGAATAATGAGGTGTTCCAGAATTCTACAAAATTACTACAAGAATTACATATTTTTTCATGTTCACTTGCTTGGTAGTGCCTTCATGCTTGTCCACCCAGAAGTTGCAATCCAAAAATTACATTTTGATACTACAGCCAAGTCCCTTGGCTTTAATCTTGGATGATGCAAAGTCCTTAAAATGCCATTTCAGATTTTTGTTATATTGTGTAATATTTCTGAATTAAATTCACAGTTTTCTGCTTCTGTTTCTTCTCTCTGCTGGGATTCACGGGTCTCTTACTGTGAGTGTGCAACCTGGAAGAAGAGTCAGAACTCCCAGTTACTAATTTACTGATTTATATGGAGGATTGTGGGGTATGTTTGTTTTTCTGCTTCCATGGCAGCAGACAGACACAGCTGGACTTCTGGGCCTCGGGAAGTTTTTCAGGAAACTTTCAACGTTTTAGTCAGACTGATAATTTTTATGCTTTGAAATTTTGTTGTTTGGAGGTTTTTTTGTTGTTGTTATTGAAAACAACGTTCATGGTAAATGCACATCAGTGTCACCCCGCTCTGTTTGATTTCAGGCTGGGTAAATTTGAGAGTAACACTCTGAGTTCTGCTTCCTCTTTTGAAATATTTGACTATTCCTGTGAGGTTTGAGGAAAGAATCAAGCTGAGAAAAGCCAAAGCCTAACATTAAAAATCTGTTTTCTACTCTATACTTTCTTTCTGTGGAACTGCACAGTCAGGCCTGTGAGTTTATCTCACAGTTAAGTCTTATCTGCGTGCATCTAAAGGTTAGCACTGTTTTCCTGTTACTCTTCTTTTTGTACAGCTTTCTAGACATGTGTTTGCTGGTAAGCTACACCACATGCTGGGGCTCACAGCTGTTCAGCAATTTCAGATCTGCATCTCTGTTGTGCAGCTCAGTTAGTTTGTTCTTTGCAGTGGTGAGTGCAGATGAGAAGAAAACGGGTCTGGTTTAATGGATCTCCCTGCACCAGTGTTAGGAGTAGGTTCTGAAGGACAGCCCCATTCCCCAGGGAGAAGGAGTGCAGTGACTCGGGGCTCTTCCTCTTTGGATTCTAGTTGTGGTAATTAACACAGACAGTAGGAAAGCATTAAAAGCATGTAAATTTGAAGGCTGTTATTACAGATCTGGAAGCCTTGAAGTTAGAGTATTTGAGGAGCGAATAGAATCCCTTTTTATACATAATATAGGTTATAAGTTACTATAAAAATCAGATTTTTTCCCATCTTTTATATTAGAATTTCTAGTTATAAAAGAAACCAAACTCTGGTTCCAGAGATACCTTTTTCTGAAATCTTTATTCTGGCTTCATAACTTTTCTGCCTATTGTAAAGGGTGCAAATAAAGAACTGTAATCTGCTACTACTAATGGAAATTTTTTTTTTTTCTGCAGTTGTGGGTTTTGGAGTTTTGGTTGTTTTTGTCTTACAGGAACTTGCCCCTGGCTATTGCAGTGTCTATGCCAATTGTGACAGTTATCTATATTATGACCAATATAGCTTACTATACAGTGCTGGATGCTCAAGCTGTTCTCGCTAGTGATGCTGTGGCAGTGGTAAGTTGACCAAGTGTTGTGAATGAGTGTTTGAGATTGCTTGTAAAATCATTGGTAAGGGTATGAGCAAAAACCAGACTCAATGTTAAGTGACAGCACAACAAAGTTGGTTGGCAAGATTCACTGTACTACTTATAGGAAAGTTGAGGCACACCAAGGGAAAGCAAGCAACAACAAAACCAAATACAATCCAGGTAATCAAACCAGAAATTAACTGAGAACTACCTCGGTGTATATGTGTGTGTGTGAGTGACAAAAGGATAGTGAGAACAAGGAAAAAATGAATGCAGCCTAAAAGCTTAACAACACTCAGACATAACAGTGTTTTAACTTTTACCTACCTTAAGCTTAAGTTATAGCTCAACTCTAACAATTTAACAAATGCTTAGCAGCACTTAGCCTAACTTATGACTTCTCAGTGGAACTTAATAACTTAACAAAAAAGCAACACTTAGTAGCATTTAACTTAGCTTGTAACTACAGCTTAACCTTACTTACAGGCCTAACTTACTGAGATATCTAAAGCACTTAAACATCTAAGAAAGCAGTTTTTCTCCCAGATTTGCTATAGCATATGTGCACGTTTTTGCACCCAGACAGAACAAGTCAGTGCAAACAAGGTACCTGTGAAAAACTCCCCTCCGAGGTGAGTGAAATACTCACTTTGGATGCCTTTGCATCTCCCCAGTGGGTGAAGGGTCAGGCCTTGAGGTGTGAGGATTCAGCCCAGGAGTAATTGTTCAGTGATCCTCCAAGTACAGCAAACGGGAGAGTTTGCTAGCTCTGAGAGACCCTGCTCAGAGGGAGGTGCTGCTCTCAGCCTGCTGCGCCTCCAGGAGAGCTCCGAGGGTCTCCTTCTGCACTGCTGTTTGTAGGGTCTCAGGAGAGTGGCCTTAAGTCATAAGTGTTTGGGGCAGCACTTCCCATGAAGGTGTGAGAACGGGAACGTTGTGCCCTTCTGGCAAGAAAAATATTTCCCAAGGCTGTTCATGAGGAGAGCTGGGAGCCTGTTAGACAGCAGCCGTGCTGGGAGCAGATGGTGTTTCTGATAAGCTCGGGAAGACCTGAGCCCAGGTGCTGTTTTTCAAGGCTGAGGCCTAAGGAGCATTTCTCAGATCACGGTGCCTCCTGGAAAGGAGGATGGGGAATGCACCACCACACCAAGTGGCATTTTGCTACATTTTTAACTTTGCACCTTCTAGGGATGCATTTCATTTTAAGGGATGAAACAGGAAAAATCCCTAGTTTATTTTAATGCTTAACTGAACGCGGGAGGACAGAACAACTCATCATAAATATTTTAATCTCAAGTAGGAAAGCAGTTAATGAAATCATATCTAATAATAATGGATTACCAGATCTATTAAAATGAGCACAGATATATCTTGTTACTGTACTTTGTAAAGTCACTAATGAGACTTGTGCACTTTGAGCTAATTGTAAATTAAGACTCATGTACATGATTGTGTGTTCCTTCGGGCTGCAGTATTCCAAACATGGAGCAGGGCTGCTCTGAGCTGATGGTTGGTGCAAAGCTTACCTGTAAATGGATGTGTGGCAGCTCAGCCATGACAAAGTTCAGCTGTGTATTTCCTCTTCAGTAACTTATACCACTGTCTTCCCAACACTGCATTCATTGCAAAAACTTTTAACATTTTGAAATTCATTATTTTTGTGTATGGAAGGAAGTTTGGCTCCAATTAAAATATATAAACTTCTTAAAGTAAAAGCTGCTAGAAACATGTTCTGTACTTAAGCTAATCATGAAACAAAAGTAAAGGTTGGGGTTTTTATTTTGCCCTGTAACTAGTGAAGTAATTGATTGTTCTGGGTACGTTATATACTTTAAAGTTGAAACTTGGGAAAATTTAATCTTTTTGGCTAATTAAATCAGAGGAAAAGAAATAATACCTTGCCTCCCTTTTAGATGCCCAAATGGCTTCTAAAATATAAGTAGTTAGACAACAGACAGAGAGCTTTAAATACTTCAAAATGAAGGAAGTATTTTCTCTGTTCCCACAGAGGATTACTGGGATTAAACACTGGCTTAGTAAACCAGGAAACTCTTGTTGCAGATATATGGGCAGGTAGTCCTGCAAAAGCACTGACTTGACTTTATTTCAGACTGCAGAAATATGTGTATTTAGTGTAAAATTTCAAAGTAGTTTATGGTAAATGTGGGCTGTAACTTGTTATTTCAAATTAATTATACAAATGTTTATTTCAAAATGTATTGAAAGTAAATAATAATTCTTTACCTTTTTTTAGCAGGAATACACAAATACAAAATGGTCATGAAATGTATTGGGAAAAACTTCCTAAAACATCTCAGAACAAGACAAAACAAGGATAGAAAATACTAGGCTTTGAATAAATGTATGCTAAGGGGTAATTTATTTCTGTTGTAGGCTGCAGTATCCTATACAAAGTACCTTCCAGTGGCTGATAATGGAATTATTAATACTTGTCTGTAGTTACTTAATCCAGAAAAATCTAAAAGCCAATACACAGTCCACTGTCTGTCCTGATTTCTGTAAAGCAACGCAGGTTTTCCCTAACAAAATTTGGAAAATGCACCCCTTCAACAGCAATGAAATTCTCCAATCCAGCCTATCCCCCAGGAGCATTCTGTGCCTGCTCTGCTGCTCCTGCCCCTTGTCCTTGCAAAGCTTTATACAGCTGGATGGTGAATGGGATCAGAAGTGACCCACCCTGGGAGACTGGGGCAGTGATTCCCTGGGGGCCTGTCCAGTCCGTGTTCCTGAACATTGCAGCAGCAATTGGTGGCCAGATAAAGGAGGGCTGATGAATGCCTGAACCTTACTGCACTTGTGAAACCCAGGCCTGAATTGTTATGATTTTATATACACTTCATTTAGTTGTTCTTTGAGATCAGTTTTTTACCAAGAGTATATATTTGTCTTTGAGTCCATGTATGCATTTATGTATATATACATGCTGTGCAACTTTCCATGAAGTTGTAATACTCAGAACGGGACAGATCAGGTTTTCCTCTGTACTGTAGGAGGTATCTGAACGTGGAGGAGAAAAAAGGAAGACTTAAAAATGATATGAAGTCCTTCGTCAATCTAATTGTATGCAGAGGTACTGAGTGACCAGGAAAATAATGAAAAAATGTGTTTGTGAGTTCCAAAGTTATTTTAGATGTTTTACTTGTTGGGCTAATTTTAATGGGACTCAAAGAATGTCAGAGATTTTTGGAAATCTAAACATGTAATTTTTCAGTCTATCTTAGGTTTGTCAAACACCTGAATTTAAAAGCCAAAGTAATATTCTGTCTAAAGGCATTTTTGCTGAGATGTCTCATCAGCTGGCAAACAATGCTCTTTTGATTGCTACTATTTCCATCTCTTTCAGAATAATTAGGTGAAAGTGCAGCTGAAGTTTAATACTTAACACATCAGCTATTGAAGTTTCCTTTTCATTGATCTGAACAATTGCCCAGTTTTATGAAACCATCTATAAACTTGATCTACTGAGACATTAGCAAACGGTGTGGGCCTCTGGGGGGATGTCTGTAGAATGGAGGAGGTGACACTGAGGACCTGACGTGCACGACACGTGCTTTGCACTGCTCTGTGTGGCTGGGTTGCAGTAGTGTGCTCTTGCAGTTCATCTTCTAATATAGCCTGTTCTGAAAGGGGAGCTCCTTTTAGTGCTGAAGCTAAACAATGTGAACCAAAAAGCAGGAAGTGGCAGTAATTTGGAGAATTGTTTCAAAAGTGCATTTGCAGTTCACGTTCAAATACTTAATTCGCAGGGAGGGAAGAGTTAATGGCTCCTATAATACAAAAATGTAAAAATCTGCATGGTGAAATTTCTCTTTTGTCCTCAATGGAATCTTTAAGAAGACTTAGGGCATTGTATTCTGGGGATGAATGAATAAAGGAGGTGAGAATGAAGCTACTCAAAAAAATTAATCTGATGAAAATTAGACACTTTCATCTGCTCACATTTTCTACATGTGATACAAGACACAGATTACTTGTTGCCCTTTATGTAGTTGGTGAAAGTTGATGTAGGGTGAAAATAACATCAATGAATTTTTGAAGAAACATGGTAGTAATATTACTGCATTTTAGAGTCTTTGGTGTAGTCAAGCAGCAGTTACATTTAATCCTCCTTGTTGCTATTTTGGGAGGGAATGGAGTAGCTCTCTGCTATTCTTTTAAGGGAAGAGGCTTTGAGCTGTAAACGGGTGGGTTGAACCTATTTCCAGCTTCTGAATGGACTAAAAGTTCTGAGTAAAGGAAGTATGAGTGTATCTTTCCACATCATCTTGTGTACTGTTTTTCTTGGTGGCTGTGAGGCGAAAGAAATCATACAAGGGATTATATGGGGAAAAACATAATAAAATGTCCTCCTTTTACATCACAATTGGCTTCATTATCCTATAGTCCCAGTGCTGGGCTAAGACACTGAAGTTTTAAAGCTTTTTTGTTGAAGAAATTTAAGTGGTACAGCAACAGCTAGCTTAAAAGTTCTGAAAATGCTCTTCAGATGATTGCTGATCATCTCAAATCATTCACTTTTTCAATGATTCCTGTCAGAGTTTCACAGTTGACATCTGTTTTACCTCCTTATGCAAACCAACACAACCTTTGCTGTTAAATGTTATGGATATGAAAGTTACTCTGTAGCACAAAAACAAAGAAGAGCAAACATTTTATCTTGCCTGTCACTGTCACTGAACAACACTTTTGTCCTTGTTTGAGACTACAGTTGCAGTTTTTGTTTGTGAAGGTGGCAGCTGGCTCCACAAGCACTTTTTGGGCTGTTTTATCTCCTAACAGGAAACACAGTGACTGCCAGTGTGCAGCTCCTTACTTGCTTCCTGTGTTTGGTCTTTGTGGGTTTTGATTGAATTTATACGATAACTGACGTTTGGCAGCTTGCTTCTTTTTCTTGGAAGAGCTAAAAGTGGATGAAGCAAACAGATTTTTGTCCTGCATAGCCAGCTGTCATGTTTCTTGGAGCTGTACAACTTTGTCAGTAAGCTGGGGATAAAGAGGATGACTTCAGCTGCGTCTTTGAATATCATGAGTCCAGTGTAGATCAGTCAATTCACCCAGGTGTTCTGGTATTCGAGAGCAGGCTTGCTTTGCTGTGCCAATGAGCTGGAATATGGCAGGCTGTGTTTTAGCTGTTTCATTCTTCTTTGGTGTGTAGTTTAATAAACGTTGAGTTACTTTTTTCTAACTGAATTCAGGCTGAATTTTTTAAGTTCTTCTTAGACCTTTTGGATATTACTTCTCTTCTTTCATTGGCTTCACTGGCTTCTTTTCTGAAGAGGAAAATCTGCTTGTCCTTGAACATGTCAGTGTCATGTTCCTCTCCTTTGCTTGCAGTGGCACTTCCCAGTAAGGTTTTTTTGGATGAAGTGTACATTCCATACCTTACAAATGCAGAACTCTTCATTAGGGGCAGGCAGTTGTTTTTAGAGGGAGAGCTGTGTAGTAAGTTATTTGCCTTTTTTCTTGGAGCTAGCTGATTCACTGCCAATGCAGCACTCCCAATACCAGCTACATGGAAGTTCTATGGCTTTGGAGTCCAAGCTGAAAAGCTGAGCTGAACTTGAAAGAGTGCTATGTAGTGTATTTTCAATATAAGATAGGTAAGAGACTTGGAAAACACTGAACCCTTGCTCTACAGCTAGCTGTTAGAGATGCTAAGAACGGGATAAACACCTGAGAAGGTTTAGATCAAATATCTTCAGCACTCCATGAAAATATAAATGGAACTGTTTCACTGCTGGAGCTGACATTGGAAATTTTACTGTGGACTGGACAGAAGAGACATCTCACATGCAAGTAGGAATGCAATATATTAATGCAGCAGAGTAGTGCTCGTTCTGTTACCATAAAATTGTATTCAGTGACCTAACAATGAAGCAGGAATTTTGTGCTGGACCTTGCACTGCACTGGTACCTTTTTCTCTGAGTAAAGGTGTTGCCAATAATACAAGGAGAGAATTACATCTGTTTGAGTAGAATCGATCAATAGCATAGTAATTGAAACAAGAATTACAGGAAACACTAACAAATGGTTTTCTTTTGCACCTTTACAATTTTCTGTGTTTGGTGAGGCACACTCCTTCTTTTCTTTAATATATGTGACATGAAATCTAATTTGGTCAATGGGGAGAGATGTCATACAGTATCCTGACAATGTAATCTATGGCAGTGGGAGAAAACTTCTACAGCTCAGGGACTTTTTTGCTTGTGTAGCTTCCTGATTGCCATAAATCAGAGTTTGTTTCTGTTAACAAATAGCACCTTGGAGACCTCAGAAGCTCAAAATTAAGAAAACACACTGTAGTTCTGACTGCCAGATCTTCCTGTGATGTGTGAATGTATTTATACTTTGCCTCAAGAGAAATGTCAAAGCAGAATTAATTGTGTTTCCAAAACACTAGTCAGATTGCTCATATATGTATTAATACCCTTAATGCTCTGTATGATTTTCAGGGTAAGCATGTTACAGAACTGAGCCTGGAAAAGCTCCTGGGCAATAGGATCTTGAAAAGAGTTGCATGAAGAGGCTCCGTAGATGCCTTTTAAACTCTCCTAGTAGAAACACATCATAATCTTAGGGTATTTTTTTTGTATAAGTTTCTTGTTCATGTTAGGCTACACATTCTCTTTGCATTTGCCCCTCCAGTCAGTACTGTTTGGTGCTCTGCCAGCCTAGCATGTGCTTGTAGCTCCATACGCTCTCATTGCAGTCTGACATTTCTTGTGTGCCTCTAAGTGCACTTCTTGTGTGCAGCTAAGTGTGATGAAACAGTTCTCATCTTGTGATTTGTAACATGAATGTGGGTCTTGCTGCTCATCTGTGTGCCTGAATTAGCGGGTGTGAGGCAGTATTCTGTGTATTTTGTTGTGGCAGCTCTTGATGTGGGGTATTTCTGCTGCTTTGAGTTCAACCTGTTTGTACAGAACTGTTGTTTGGACCTTTAAAAGGACAAAAAAGTGTTCTTGCAAACCATTCACAAGTTTCCAGCTGATGATCATGAGATCAAACTAACACAAGAAAAAAAAAAAATTAATCAGTCATTCATGCCTTGAAACAAAGCTGTAATTCAGTTTTTGACCATTCTTCTGGGAGTAATGTAACATTTTAGTCATGATGAAATAAGGGCAGTTCAGCTGCGAAGTGCATGGCTGGAAGCCTCTTCCTTTATTGTTATTCCCTGATGATGGTTTGAAAAAAAAATGAAACTAAGGAGAACAATTCCAGGTGCATGTCCTACAGTGTGCATGTATCTATGTATACCTTACATACCCAATGGATGGGAGGGCATAAAAGAACTTTATCTGTAATTGCAAGTGTTACATCAGCAATTCTCTGAATTCTCTGTTTCCAAGCTGTTGGAAGCAGTTGTAATTCAAGTCTGGACTACAGGACTTGTCAGACTATAGCAGAGATGACAATTTAATCTCTTAATCCTTCTTGCTCTTTAGACTTTCTCAGAAGAATCCTGAGATGATATCCATCCCCATAGTGGTGGCTTTCTCCTGTTATGGTGGACTAAATGTTTCTGCTTATAGCTGCCTCCAGGTAGGCTCCTCTGTCATCCTCCACATAGCTTTGTGAATGCTCCATTCTTTCCTCCATTGCCAGCTCATTTGTTTTTATAAATGCACTTCACAACTCCCAGAAGTAGTGGTAGTTAAAGTGGAATTGGTGAGGAGCTCAACTCAGAGGTCTGGCTCATTAGTGGAGGATCCATGATTGCAGAATTGTGGTTTTAGCAGAAAGCAGCCACTAACTCTTCTCCTTTACCCTCCCCCTTCCCTTCTTGGTGCAATGCACTCAGTGTGCAGTCCTTGATAACTCGATTTCCTGTCGCGCTTTTCTCTGCCCTGCCTTCTTAAGCAAAATAATCCTCTGATATGCGCGCAGTGAATGTTTATTGTGGCTTTTACTTACATTTCAGTAACTCTTTCAGCAAGAAACACTGGAGATCTTTGGGTTTATCTTTGTTCACAAGAGACTATAGCTGAGCTTTAGAGAAGACGTTTCTTGGCGAGTGTTGAAAGATTTTTAAATTTGTACTCAAGTGTCTGAGTAATGAACTTGGCTGATTTTTGTTATAAATGAGGGTGAAACCCTGTCAGAAAACACCTGCCTAAAGGTGGCCTAATGGTCTTTATGTGCCATGTTAAGCTGGTCAATATCAATAGAAAGATGAGCCAAACTTTGGGTACCTTTCAACTTTGTTTTGCTGAAAGATCATTTTGCAGGCAGATCTACTTGGCAAACCAAGCTGAACTTTTTTTTAGTAATTCTCAATTAAAATAGTCTTTTGCATTACCTCACCTCAAGTTTACCTCTTGAAGTTTCTCCACCCTTGTCTCTGTCAGGAATCCCAACTACAGCATTAGAAAGTACATTGGAGATGACAGTGGTTGGTTGAGGCTGTCACTACTCTGTCTTTTGAAGAGTCTGACTTGTACAGATCTAGGGAAATTACTAACTTAGGCTTTGAGCTGGATCAACACTTGATGTAGAACATAGCCTGTATCCAGAATACATTGAATTTGTAGCATTTTGATCTGTATATAATTTGTGGTTTTTACTGCTCAGAGGAATGAATGATTGTTGTTTTCCAAGATGTGTGAAACAGCATTAGCATATCTTAGAAAAATTGGATATAGATTACAGGATGGAAATAGCTTTTGAGTTAGTCCTGCACCTGTCATTCACACTGACCCATTACCAAATGTTTCAAAAGGAAATGAAAGATGCATGCAAAGAACATCTTTAGGGGGAAAAATTTTCTCCAAATGACATATTAGCTAATTTGCATCCTTCAGCATAAGATTATATTCATAGGTTTTCTCTCTCTTCTTTAGCTTCAGCTGTTAATATTACTTATCTAAATGCTTATCCTTTAGGCAATTTTGCTTAACATCTCAATTCTCTAACATCTTGTTCTGTATCTTAACTTTATATATTAAAACAAAAAATCCTCCAGGAGTTTTGTGTCTAGTAATTTCCTTTGCTGTTTGACTTCAGCAAACAGCAGTTCAGGTTCAAATATTCCTTTAAAATATTACAACAATTACTTATTAGAATTTTCATCTTGTCCTCATTCTTGTTCTGGAAGAGTTGTCTTAATTCGTTGACTGAATCATAATAAATTATATTCTGCTTTAGGAGATTTGGTTTCTCAGAGCTACATTTAGATGCAGTAAGGACCTGAGAGAAGCACTTTGGGTTCTAGGAATTATTTATTCTTGAGCAGCAATCTTTTATATACAGTAATATAAATCATTAGTTGCAGTTTCAGTTGGCTGAAAATACAACCCATGGTAATCCCTGGTGTACAGAACACATTTCTTATGGCATGGTCTTCTGCTAAACTGATGTTCTGATTTCAGCATGAAGTAGAATACATTGATGGACTAGTTCTTTTATACTTTTCTCATGTTATTTTTTATAATATCTGTAGGAGTCAGTGTGAGTTTTTCCACCCTTGTGTTGAATGCTCCATTTTGAAGGAAGCCATGCTAAGATGGATAAACTAAAAGAGCTCAGGAAGAGAGGTGCCTTTCTGAGAACCAGAGTGACACAGCTGATGCACTGACTTTGAGCCTTTAGGCAAAGTTGCATTGAAGTGCAATGCAAGTGGTTTTGCATTGTCCTTCAGCAGCAGGAAATCCTGTCTGCCTTTGAGGCTCAACTAAATTACACAAAGGGATGGAATACATTCTGCTTTTTAGTGTTAGTGATGGTACACGGCAGAGTTGGATTCTGAGCTGTAACCGGGATAACGTGCTGCACAAGGCACTTTTTCAATGCAGACAAAGAACAGGAGACTACAGCTGGCCAAGCTTTGTTTTATGCCAGTGAATTTCTCAGCATCTTGTGGTTTAAAGATTGACATTATATACAGGGCTTTGTCTCATGAAAATCCAACCCTCAGATAACAAAAAAACCTTCCCAAACCAACCATATTAAGTCCTTTAGACTTTTTTTGACCTGCGAGAACATTAAGAAAACAGATCATAATGCACTGCTATTCATGATCTGGTTCCTGGAGTAATTAAATCAAAATTTGACTACTTAAATTGAAATAACTTCATATGGTACAGTTCTGAATGTTAATCATCTTTGATTGAGCTCCTTAGCTTGACATTATTATGATGAAGACCAGTGCTTTGAAGGGGAGGTCAAGGGCAGTGTGTTTAAAAATATTAAAAAGTGAAGAAAAATTTTATAGTAGACAAACCTGCAGAAAGCTGAAGTACTATATATGCTTTTTATGTCTGAGGATCTTGAAATTGATAAAGCAATAAAGAGATAAGAAAGCAATTTAGAGAAAGGTTCATGAAAAGGATTAGATTACTGCTCCTTGCTGAGGTGTAAAATATTCAAATCTTTGGTGTTTGTTTGAATACTACTTACACATGAGTATGTACCTTTCTGTTTCCATAGTGACTTCATGCTGTCTAATGCAGACAGGATTCTTTTGCTACCCTGACTGTAGTTTGCTTCTGTAAAAGAAATCGTGGAAGTGATTTAGTTATCTGTAGGTAGGATTGGGATGGGCAGGAACACCATGGTTCCACCTGTGTCCTCTGAACACAGCACGAGGGGATTTCTGCCCCACTTCACACTAAAGCTAACGTGCAGATGTGTGCAGTGCTCAGACCAAGATGGGAGGGAGAATACCTACCAGTCTGCATGAAGTAAATTTCTTCATTTTTCAAATGTGTTGTCTGATATTCTAAGACTCTCTCCCTTTTTTCAACATCCAGGAGGCTGAACAGAATAGACCAGGACAGGATATTCCAGATTATTACCCATTTTTGTTTTAGATCCAAGATTGCTGGCAATGAGTGGCTCTTACCAGTTGCGGTGAAACTTTGATGCTCCTGACTTGTTGGTTTCAGAGCTCTACCATGGACAGTCACCACAGTTGCTTGCAGTATTGCCTAGCAACATTAACAATTGAGCAAGTGATAAGATCACTTGCTTTGTCATTTGCCAAGTTGTGAGAGTAGAGCTCAGAGGCTGGTGGAGCTAAAGGAAAAGATGATGTTGCTTAGGAAACTGCAAAAGAAGGAAAATAAAATACATTCCTAGAATAGTATCTCTAAACAGTAGGTGTGATGTTGGCTGTGGTTACCCACTGCAATATGGCACTTCTCTGGATAGGTAATATTTTTAGTAATACAAAGAATGTTCACTTGAGTTCTGTAGGTCAGTTAGATAATAAATTGTCAAAATATTTTGTTTTTTCTTTGTGAGCATTATTTTTGTGAGCAAAAAATGTAACTTCAGATGCTTGGCTAAAGAAGTTTGTGCTTATTTAGAATCCATAAATAAATAAGACAGCTGTGTGGTTCTTTGTGTTGCATTATGGACTGTCCTTACTATATTACTGTTTTTCCATACAAATGTATTACAAAAGCTCTGATGTCATTGTTTTACGTATTCTTTTTTGCAGATATTTTCATGTTTCCTTTTCTTTTCCCTTTCATCAGACATTTGCTGACCAGGTATTTGGTATCTTCAGCTGGACAATTCCCATTGCTGTAGCCTTTTCTTGTTTTGGTGGACTTAATGCTTCAATTCTAGCATCATCAAGGTAGTGCATATTTCTTTCAGTTTGACAAATGTTCATAAGTCTTTTTTCATGTTACTGTTATGCTGATCTATTGTAAGAATGGCAAAAATAGTTTTTTAACTGAACCTATAATGAATAGCCACCAGAAAACAACAGATCTAAGTAAACCCCTGTGTGTATGTGTGTACATATACCCTTATCACTGCCTTGTTTCCCTAAAACAATCCTGAGTGTATGCAGAGCATAATTAAAGATCAAATTAATTTTGCCTGTTTGCTGATTATTTGCATACCTTCCATTTTACTTGATAGAATAATTCTAGCAAGTTTTTGTTTTCAAATGTATTTACCTAAAACTTACTGGCCTTTTAAAATCAGTATTTTAAAACTCTGTACTTGGAAAAACCCTAAATAACTTGCTACTGCTATGAAGCTGCAATCAGAAAGCTTAGGATACAGTATAGAACCTTTTCTTTGAGCACTGATTGTGGATGTTACCAGCACAAGTTTTAAATAAATTTATTCAGGCATTTTAAGATTTTTCCTGTCCATTGAAGGAATTTGCAGTGCCTATTGAGAAGAAATATGATCATTTGGTGAAGCAATCAATATAGAACAGTTGGTAATAAAATTATGTGTGTTTGTTTTTTGAGCATGTGGTTGAGTGACATCACTTCAGGGCCTTGGCAGTCTCTTCTGGTTGGCATTGAAAACTATTCTTCCCTAAGCTGGAATGTTTTGAGTGCTGGCTTTTAGAATTTTGTGAAACAATAGAAATTTGTTTCAGTTACTGTAGATGTTGTCTATTTTAACTGCAATATGATTTTTTTTAATGGGTGTTAACAGCATGTTTCTAAAAGCTTATATGTCTGCCAGTGGTTGTTGTACAGTATGTTTTTATAAGAAGGGTTGAATCCAGGTTCCAGTTTAAAGGGTGGAAATTCAGTGGTGTACATATTTATTTTGACTGGTGTTATTCTTTGATTTTTTGTAATATATTCTTTCTTGCCTGTGGTCTCAACATGTGTTTTCTTACTGCTTTTTTTCAGGCTATTTTTTGTAGGATCTCGGGAAGGTCACCTTCCTGATCTGTTGTCTATGATCCACATAGAGAGGTTCACACCTGTGCCAGCACTGCTCTTCAATGCAAGTTGTTATTGCTTTTCTTTTCAACTCATTAGATGGGACACGCAGCACAGCTTCCCTCAAAATGGAGCTTCAAGACAGGGCTAGAAAAATGTACACAAATCTTTATGTATAAAAAATAACATGAGAAAAGTATAAAAGAAGTAATCCATGTACGTATTCTACTTCATGCTGAAATCAGAACATCAGTTTAGCAGAAGACCATGTCATGAGAAATGTGTTCTGTACACCATGGATTACCATGGGTTGCATTTTCAGCCAACTGAAATTGCAACTAATAATTGACTTATTGTATATAAAAGATTTCTGCTGCTCAAGAATAAATAATTCCTAGAACCCAAAGTGCTTCTCTCAGCTCCTTATTGCATCTAAATGCATCTCTGAGAAACCCAGTCCCCCGAAGCAGAATGTAATTTATTATGATCCAGTCAATAAATCAAGACAATTTTTTCAGAACAAGAATATGAATTATTTAAAGGAAAACTTTTGAGAGACAACTTAAAATATACTGTCATCAAGCTAATTGCTGAGAGAGTGATTTTTTGAGGCATAACCAAGGAATATAAGGTGTTACTTAAAGGCAAAAAGCAGCATTAACAGCAAGTTTCAAACTTTTGGGTTTAGATTCTCACTCCTGTTTTTTTCTGACAGTGTTTTATGACCCTTATTTACCTGGCTGTGGAAGATGTCTTCCAGCTTATTAATTACTTCAGCTTCAGTTACTGGTTCTTTGTTGGTCTGTCTATTGCTGGCCAGCTATATCTACGTTGGAAAGAACCAGATCGGCCCCGACCTCTTAAGGTAATACTTATTACACAACTGTTTAAAATCCCTGCCTCCATATAATCTAAAAGTACTGTCTAAAACCTGGACCATACATGTTAAGTCTAAAAATCAATCAGGACATAAAGCATGGTTTCCATTTGATGTTGTACCATGAAAGTTAGCTTCTCTGCTAGGTAAGCAGAGGTTGTTTTATCAGTATACTCTATTAATAGGTGCTAGTTCAGTCAGTATCCCTCCTGTCTGCCCACTGGGGAATGTCTCAATAGCCTAACATACTAGTTAGCCTTTTATCTAGCAGCAGAAATCTCTGATTGGGAATGCTCAAGTTAAGTAACTCTGTTTGTGGACCACATTTAGCTCTGATGCTATCTGATCCTCTAATAACCTTCTCATACTTTTAAGTTGATACTGTACTCAAAAGAGTCAGTAATTCTTGTTTCCCAAGTTTTACTGGTTTTGTCTAAAAACACTTCATGTCACTATGCTCTTTGTTTCAGCACAGCAGAGTTACCATACTTGATTACTTCTGCAATTTTTAGTAACAGTTCTGTTAAGAATAATTCTGCAGTTTCCTTATGGTCCTAAATAGCCAGATACATTAGAGGAAGAGCAGATAATTTCACAAAGTGGGTTTCAGAGAGAAAAGTCTGTATCATGATGATTGTAACTGTAGACAATGAATATTTCATTAACTTTGTGTTCTGTTTTTTCTATCTGCAGCTGAGTCTGGCTTTCCCAATAATATTCTGTATATGCACTGTATTTCTGGTGGTAGTGCCACTCTATAGTGACTTTGTAAATTCAATGATTGGAATTGCCATTGCTTTATCTGGAATTCCATTCTTTCTTTTGGGAGTCTATTTACCTGCATCAAGGAGACCTCAATTTATAAACAAGCTTATAGGTAAGTTTCTTTGTTAGCTGGAGACATTGTTAGGAAAGAGGAAAAGTAAATGGGTGACTCTTGGTCTGCTGATGGAAAGGGTTGTGGTGGGCTGATGCCACCCATGCAGCCGCTGGCTCACCAGCACCCCCAGCAGCATGAGGGACACAACGGGGAGAACAAAAGTGGGAAGACCTGTTGGTCAAGTCAAAGACAGTTTAGTAAGTGAAGAGGAAAAAAACCCTGCTGCTGCCAGAACAATCAATCACTGACACACCCCACAAGCAGTCCAGTGTGCAGCCAGTCTCCAGGCAACAGCTGTATTGGAAGAGACTCCCACAGGCAAACACTTCTTGCTCAACCCATTTCTATTGCTGAGCATGACATCAGATAGCATGAAATAGCCCTTTGCATAGTTTGGGTGGGCTGTTCTGGCCATCTTCCTGCCAAACTTCCTGCCCTTTCCCAGCCTGCTGGCTGCAGGAAAAGAAGAGTAAGAGGAAAGAAAAGAAGCCTTCATACAGTGCAAAAGCTGTTCAGCAATAGCCAAAACATCAGAAAAAAGTTTATTTTAACCAAGGTTGATGACTGTAAAAAGTCTGAACATTCTTGGTAGCACAAACTGTCCAGCTTTACTGAATCAGTTACTTGAAGATGGATAGATTTTATGTCACTGAAGGATGGAATTTTGCCTTCTGCTGAATTACAGCAGTTAAATTACACATTTTTCTCCATCAGTGCTCTCTCATTATTGTTACTATGTGAGACAACCATGATGAGGGATGTTGTAAGGAAGGTTTATAGCATAATCCTACCATGAAAGCAGGAGGTTTGGTGGTGGTGCTGCAGCAGTAGCATATATGTAAATATTCAGTAAACTTGTAGCTTTCCTTATGTGCTGTTAGTTTTACTTTTTTTATTCCACCAATTTTACATTAATTCCAGAAAAAAAAAAATTTACTTCAGTTACTTAGCAGGGTGCCTAAGAAGCAAAACACCCTAGGATATCAACAGAACAGTTTAAGATACTATCTGTTAAAAAAAAATGAGTGGGAGACAGTTATTGTATTAACTTTTACTGTTTGTTTCCCTAAAAAGAAGTGAGACAGCATTCCTGACATCTTTCATTAGTCAGATGTGTTTTGTAATTAGAGTTGAGATAGATGGCTGCTGTTCTAATCTATTTCCAATTTCTGTGCAGGTGTAGTCACACGAAACATGCAGCTGCTCTGCTACTGTGTTTTAACAGAGATGGACCCAAATGAAGAAAAGAAGTTAGAAATCAAATCCAACTGAAGTTTAAAGCCATTACAAGAAGCAGGAGGGAGGATAAAATAATTACAAAAACGAAAGGGAAGAGCTGGAACTGGAAGACACAGGAAAACTGTTTTTGGTGGTCTTTCAGAAATGCTGAAAATGTTTTTACTTGCAGATGGATTTCAACACAGATCATGCCCTTGTGTCATCCTCTGAAACTGTGGCATGTTTTCAGGGCAGGTTTTCATTGGATAATGATTACCTACTCATCACCTGCTCACACAAGCTGTGTGTCAATACTGTTTCTTCAGAATTGGTATGAAAATGATAAGAGCTAATGGATCAAATTAGATTTCTGCAGAACCTGGTGGTAAAGTAATGCATTATTAAGTTAGACTAAAACACACTTTTTGACTCCAAAGATCAAGTCATTTCCAGCTTAACTCTGATGGATGTTTGCATGAAATGATTTGCTGTACTATCTCAGTTCCAGAAGACAACTGGTAACAACAAACTACTTCATTAGTTTTTCTGCCCCAATGATAAATTAAGTTCTGCTCTATTATTTAAAGACTGAACCAACCTTTCTCCCTTAAAGATAGGTGTTTTATTCTCTATGCTACATGGAAATGTATCTGACTGTAGCAGAAATTTAATCAAGAAAGCACCTTGGCACTACAGATTTGATTAACAGTTGTTGATTTTTTGTTAACTTGTTAGTACTTTGTCAATTTGTTAGGTTTTATGAAACTTCCAAAATTAAAACGTTCTATTTGAAGGCTGTAAGCATTTCTTTCTGAACTGTTTCAGTGAAGACACAGTAGCTGAGTTACCTCAGCAGTCAGAAAATTCCCTTTATAAATTTCAGTGCTGTTCACTAGAAAGTGACCATCTAAAACCTCACAGAAACCACTTTTTTTTCCATCTATTGCAGAATTTCTGTGGCAGATACTAGATCTTGAAAACTAAGTAGCAGGGAGAAAAACTAGAAATAGAAACAAAAGTAAAAAGTACTATTGCAGCACAGACATGCTAATTCACAGTATTTGTAATTCCAAAGTTTAAGCCTAAAATCAGGACAGTTCTAATACTGAATTTTGATGCAGCAAAAGGCAACAAGAAGCCAGCCTGTTTGTCTGGCAAAGTGAGATGTAGTTCAAAAGCATACCTGAGACTTTTACTTTAGTGACCTGAGGTAATGTGTGTCTCAGGTGACCTGAGTGTGGCCACACGTATGGTTTTGTGTGTTTAGGTTGAACTAAATCTTGTAGTAACTAGATTATGGCTGAAGCAATACACACTTCAAAGAGTGCACCACAGTTGCATCAGTGACTCGAATAATAGTGGGGATACTTGGATTTTTGCACTGCCATGTTAACCTGTCTGAAGGAAACAAAAATACCTTGCCTCCAATACTTTGCCATTAACAGTAAAAACTAATTGGCCTAAGTCACTGCTGCAGCCTACAGTTCCTGAATGACACTGACCAGCTAAAAACTAATCCTATTAGCTATTTTTTACAGACTCAAGTGCTGAAACACTTTGTGTGTCCAAACAGTACAATGGAATTGTTTTAAAGATGTACAAATACAAGTTAAAATGGTGACCTGGGTTCAGCTGTACCAACTCCTCTGATCTTTAAATGAGGAAAGAAAACTTGATAAAAAAAAATTTATTTACAATTTAAATGCACATTGTTCTACTCCAACAGTAAAACTACTGGGAGAGTAATGGACAGGTCAAGGCATTTCGTATGCTCTAACACTTGTGAAGAAAGTCACTTGACACTTAGGAACAAATGAAGTGGAAAGCAGTAGGATAGGATTTCTTTTTCCAGGACTTCCACTTGCCATCAAGGCAGACACGTCGATCTTCTTGTGCAACCTGACACATCAGCCATGACCAGAAGGGCTGCTGCCAACAGTACCTCCATATAGGTGGAGGTACATTTGCTACAGGTACAAACTCTTGGGCATGCAGCTTTGGGAAAACAAAAATAAATAAAAGGTCCCTTCAGAACCTTAACACATGCACAGACAGAAAATTCTTTTGAAAGCATAGAGTATCTTGTGCTTGGAACAAAATTTGTGTTGTCAAGTGGCCATACTCACACCCATCTGTTTAATACCCACCAGCTGAAGTTGGCTGCTCAGATAGTACACTCTGCTACAGCAGCATTCACCTCCAGTATGCATGTCATCTCCCAAAACAGGCTGTCAGTCAGAACCTAAATCTTCAATCTCATCGTATTCGAATTCCTGCAAAACCTCCTGTCGGTATTTGTCCCATGTTCTTCTCCTGTAACATTGGTCCTCATCACTGAAGCTCTCTTCAGAGTCTGTAGAGAAAGCATCAACACTTCTAGATTATCCCTTCTTTTTACTTAAATAATTAAGTTAATCAGACTAGTTTAAGCTTCTTGAGAAACTAACAACTTCTGTATGAGCTGAGGTTTGAATTCTTGAGGCTGAGGCTTGAAGTACTCTGGGGTAGGGACTTAAGGCAGAGGCAGTGTTTCACGAGCATGTGGACCCAAGTCATGGATTCCTTCTCTAAGAAAGCAAACCTCTGCAATTGCAGCAGCCTTAATTTGACTTCCCAATTTTTTCTTTTCAAAAACACACATATCTCCTTCTAGCTCTGAGAAAGATAATCCTCTCCACAGATGTCACCATTTTAAGAGCAGAACACTAGCCCAGCAGTGCTCAGTTAAGTTGCCTTTTTAGGGATAGCATGTAAGAGGGGATGCATACATGCACAGCAGGAAAGCAAACAGCATTTATGACAGGTGTACCTTTTTCTCCATCTTCCTCAGGTAAGAATTCATCTTCTTCAGGATAATCATTACGCCAGTTATTTTCATCATTTTCATCATCTTCATCTTCATATACTTCCTCTGGACCAGGATCATCATTTACCTGCATGTCAACACAAAATATAATGCTGATTGTCTGTATTTATAGTGAATGTTAAGGGTTTTCATCCACCTGTGCAATACTATACAGATCACAAAGAGCCAGGAGATACTTTTTGATGGCAGGCAGAAGGAATTCTGCAGTGACACAAGGCACACTGCCCGAGAATTTGAGTTGTCACTGCATTCACCATAACACTTCAAATCTGCTTTAGGTGAAAAATCAGTTAAGTCACACATCTACATGTTCCACTCCAGCATTTAAATGTTAATGTCTAGCTTAATCCTGCTCACTTTAGCAGCAGAGCAACAGATCAAGGAAGAGAGAAAGTAGCTTCAGGTTCCCAATATACAAATCTATTGCTCACAGGATCTATACAACAAAAGACTAAAGCTTACATTAAACTTCCTAACTCCACAGTCACTGAAGAACAATTTATTATGAAAAAATATCTCATATGAAGATTACAAATACTGAAAAAAATTGTGTGCCCCCCCCCTTGCTCTTCTTTTCACTCAAAGTCATATTTACAATGACATTTTAATGGCTGCCTTCTAATCACAAACAAGACATGAATTACTCAAGTTTACATTTGTGTGCCAAAATTTAATTGGCAGTTTGAAAGACAGATTCTTATTATATGAGCACCATCCTTTCCACTTTGTCACATGATTTCCTTGGATCAAGAGTAACCTGCAGGAACAGGGGACTGGCAGTTACAAAAGGCCTAACACAGAAATCACTGAGCATACATGTAGTATCTATCTTAAAGGACCTTTCTTGGCACAGCAACTTTTAATAGCAGGACTTTAAGCATCTTTTATCTGTGACCTTTCTATTTGAGAAAGATAATTTTTTCCACACCCTTACCCATTCATATTCTTCTCTATAGGGCTGTACAGAAAGGATATTTTCAATCCAATCAGGGGCTGATGTTTCCTTATAGTAGATGTCATAAACATAATCATCTTCTTTGGCACCATGTTCTTTTTTGCCATCTTCAGAAACATTTAAACGCTCACGGATCATCTCTACTGCATTGCAAAGAATTGCATCTGGACCAGTCTTCTGCTGAGAAAGAATAAAAAATGTGTATTTCCACTAAAGTCATGCAAAGTCTTATTAACAGCCAACAGTTCTCTTTGTAGCTAGCCAAGGATGCCACTCTGAAATCTGAGACTGAAACACTTCCCCATTGGAGTGCTTTTAGAACACTGGTAATCTAGAACAGAAAGACACCAAAAATTTCCAATTATTGCAGTACTATGCATGTTTCCCTAGTACATGATTCAGATACAAAGAGAAAACTTCTGTGACCAGTCCATTAGAAATTATTGAAGGGGATATGACAGCTCCATAGAACTGCTGTTTCTGCTGACATGTTGACTGAAAATACAGGTTTTAAGTAAGCCTGTGCCATGCAGAGCATTACACCTGCAGCACTGCAGAAACACATGCAGACAGTAGTGTGGATAATATGCAAGCAGGTCACAGTACACAAAGTGTGCAGCAGGAACAATGGAAATGTGACACGTGAACAGAAAAAGGCTGGCAGGCCCTACAGATATATCTGAGTTTTTATTTCCTTCCTTCAACATTAACACAGAAGATAATTTCTTCATGTTTTCTCCTCCCTAATAAACTATTTGCAATGTATTTGTTTCAGTGATCTGCACTTGAAGGTCTACACAGGCAGTTTTTTGCACCAGTTTTTCCCTCCTTGAGCTTTTAAGAATGTCTTCCACGTAGTGTCTCCTGAACTAGTTAGGTCTGAGGAGCAGCTGCAGACCTGCTGTTCACTTTCTTCTAAATGCTTAGAGAATGAAGAAGAAAGCTCACTTCTTGCTTTCAACACCCACTGCTAGTTCGAAAAAAAAGTAAGAGGAAAATTCTGATACTACCTCAGTTTTGTTTTTTCTAATTAGCAGAGGGATGGATAACAGTTACCTAACAGAACTCAAACGCCTGTCTGAACTACTTGCTTTAATAGAAAGTAAGTGTTCATACAGTTACTGAAATAACCTGAAGGAAATGCTGAAGGATGACAGCTGGCTGGGCTTGTCCTTACCCAGTGTCTTTAAGCATTGATGTTTTCCTCCGAGCTGTGATGGGCTGCACAAAGAAAGCATCCACATATACTTATATATACAGTGAAGGAATTACCAAAGCACAGACAGCCCTCTCACCTCCTTTCCCATGTAGCTGTGAGTCTGTAATACAAAATCTTAACAATGTTCTGTATACAAGGTGACCTTACAGAGAAGGCACAACTTCTGTATACTTAAAACCATGCTGGACATAAAGCAGATACTCCTCCAACTGAAAACATACTGAACTCCTAGTACCAGTGAAAACAGCATGTAGGGGTTTAAGCAGTCTATCAAATACCTGGAGTTCTGCTAAAACAAAATATACAATAAAACTGTATATTGGAACTATGAGAAAGGAGGCTCAAAAGCATTTTTTCCTTGAGGGATTCTTGCCTACAAGTGCTGTTCCTAGGCATCTGGGTAGATGAAAAGACACTGAATTAGATTTTTCTTTTTCTAGGTAGAGAAATTAATAAAAAAACCTCAGAGATTCACCTGACAGATGAACAGAGAACTTATACATTAGACCAAGGCAAAGAAAAAAACCAGGGTGTTACAAGCCCTTCCTTAAGCAGCAGCTCTGCATACTGTCTGTCTCAACATTAATGCACTTAGGATCCTCGTGAAACATCCCAACTTGCAGTCTAGTTAAGGCTCCTATTAAAGAGTGGAACACTTACGGTGGAAGCAAACTCCCACAGCAACCTGCCCACGTGTACCACTCAACAGTGGTACCAAAGTACTTCAAGCACGCTGGGTTCATAGCTGACCTGAGGGTTTGCAGCCGTTCCGTCGGAGTCTCCCGTCTCCTCTTCCTGTACAATATCAAACAGCTGGAATTTCCCACAGCACTCTGAACTCTTCTGGCCAGCACCACTCTCTGGTGAGGCACCGTGCTGTGCTGCAGAGTGTGAGCTGTCCCCATGGAGCGCAGCCTCGCTGTGTGTGGCGGCTGCAGCTGTTGCAGGGCAGTCGGGCCGGTGGCTGGACACCACCCGGTACCGGCTCTCCTTCCTCTGCACCTGCCTGGCAGAACGGAGCTCCTGAAGGATTCGCTGAGTGCTTCCCAAAGAGGGGCGCAGGCTCTGAGCTGCCTTGTCCCGTGTGATGGCATCTTTAACATACTTCTGAACTGGTTCGTTCTGGGAGAAAAGAACAAAAAGGAGGAGGAATATAATGACACCATCAATGTAGCAAGTCATACTCCTTCCTAGAAGGGATTAAGAGCTGCAGTACCAATAAGGATAACAACATTCAATAACTTCGACTATTACTTAAAGCGACACAACAGTCATAATATTCTCTTGTTATGAGGGGAAGAAAGCAGAAGATACAGAACAAAAGTTCTTAGACTATTTCAATTTGATTTTTAAACAACTTTGTGGCACAAAATAACCCTCCAAACAAAAACACAGGCCTTTGGAAAACTGCAACGGACCTAAATTTAGGGCATAATATCCTTTCCAGTGTCTTAACAAGACCAGTTCCCAAGACAGAACACTCTTACTCAATATAAAAGGCTGGATGGCGGATGGTAGTTGTTATCCTTGTAGGGCTGAGCTTCAGCATCTCACACAGCAGAAATTCAAGCTGCACTTATTGACTGTTCTGTACTTTCCAAATGAAGCACAGTGTCCCAACACAGAAAAGCGGCTGCTGAGCACAGCTTGTCAGGGCGGCCCCCGTGTGCTGTGGCCGCAGCTGCGCTCCCGCCGCGTCCGCCGCTGTCACAGCGCAGGAGCAGCCGCCGTGCCCCCGGCTACNGGCCCGGCGCCGCTTGCAGGCGAGGAGCAGCGCCTCGGCCGGCTCGGGGCCGCCGCGCTTCCGCCGCACGCGCAGCACGGCCGCGCCCGCCATGGCGCCCGCGGAAGGGGCGGGAGCGCCCTCACAGCCGCGCGGGGCGTGCCGGGCAGCGCTGGGCCCGCCTGGGCCGCGCCTGAGCCGGGGGGTTCGTGCTCGTCCGCGGGGGAGTGTCCGCGCTGCTGGAGGAAGGTGCACGCGGTGTCCGGGGTAGGTGCACGCAGCTTGCGGAGGTGCTGGCCCGGGGCTCTGAGGAAGGGACGAGCCCGCGGATTTTCGGGCCCGCTGCGCTGGTTCCGGGCAGGGAGTTGCGGAGAGCGTTCTGGCCGTCCCCCATCGCAGCTCGTTCCTGAGGCGGGGAAGGGCCGGGCCTGGCCCCCCGGTCCCGGCCCATGTTTGCGGGTCCCCCGTCGGGCGGGCTGTGGGCACTCCGGGAGAGGGGCGGCCGCCGGCCCGACGTGCTCGCTTACGAGGGATTCTTCCATGAGGATTTACTGCTGGCTTGTTTTTTTTTTCTTTTCTGCGTTCTGTTCTCAGGGATTAGACCTAGGTGATCTTTAGGGTTCCTTTTCAGTTTAGGACCAGGTGGCAGATTTGAGCTTGAAACATCCTTATGAAAGAAGCGTAAGGCAGTCACTAGTACTTCTGGCCAAGGCAGGTGTAGTGGGGGGAATGTACAAATGTATCCAGAGCTANGACAGGCCGGCGCTGCTCGGGGCCGGGCTGCTCTCCAGACCACCACATCCACAGGGGAGCCTGAAAAGGCCGCGAGGAGCGCCCAGAGAGAGCCGCTACTTCCCAAACCCTTCCACGAGCACCGGCCGGCCCACACCGCCCGACCCGGCCTGCTCCGGCCCCGGTACCTTGGAGGACACGGTGGCCACCAGCTTGAAGAGGTTGTTCTCCACGGGCTCGGCCCGGCGCCGCTTGCAGGCGAGGAGCAGCGCCTCGGCCGGCTCGGGGCCGCCGCGCTTCCGCCGCACGCGCAGCACGGCCGCGCCCGCCATGGCGCCCGCGGAAGGGGCGGGAGCGCCCTCACAGCCGCGCGGGGCGTGCCGGGCAGCGCTGGGCCNGCTTACGAGGGATTCTTCCATGAGGATTTACTGCTGGCTTGTTTTTTTTTTCTTTTCTGCGTTCTGTTCTCAGGGATTAGACCTAGGTGATCTTTAGGGTTCCTTTTCAGTTTAGGACCAGGTGGCAGATTTGAGCTTGAAACATCCTTATGAAAGAAGCGTAAGGCAGTCACTAGTACTTCTGGCCAAGGCAGGTGTAGTGGGGGGAATGTACAAATGTATCCAGAGCTAAAGCGATGCTTGTTGTGTTTACTAAAAGTTTTATGGTTGGTTTGGGTTTTTTTCACAGCCAGTATTTGGTGTATTATATTGAAGCGAAAGCAAAACCGTACATAATACATAAATAATACAAATTGAGATTGATCATGAAGACCTTTTGTGGAAGAGCTAATCCAACCACTGGTTCGATGGAGTGGTTAGAAGAGGGTGAGGACTATGACTACCACCAGGAGATTGCAAGGTATGCTTGGAAAAGTAGCTTGCTGTTCTGTTAAAGGATACCAAAAAATTAGCAAATCCAGCTTTTTTTAAATGAAAGTTTGGCGGGGGGTTGTCTGTCTTTGTAGAAGTTCCAAGGGCATGAGGTGAACAGACTCAGACTGTAGAATAGTCTAAATGTCAGTAAATGTGCCCAGTGGTGTACAAGGCAGAACTGTCAATGTCAAATTTTGCGAATTATTCTCCAAGTAGTTTCCTTCTAAATTTTTTTATAATGTTTTCTGTGGGGCTGATCCAAATACTGACAGTGCCTGAGTTGGGGCAAAATGCATTGACCACGTTTCTTTTAAATGCCATGTTGCTTTGCAGAATGGAGTATTTTAACTGGAATATTTTATTGCAGGTCACGCTATGCAGATATGCTTCATGATAAGGACAGAGTAAGTATAGAGGCAAAACCCTTTTGAATGGTGGGAAAAGAGCCATTTCATTTCTCTTGAATAGCTGTCACTGATTGTTGTATAGGTTTTTCTGAAAGATTAAATGATGACATTTTTGTCCTCTCTAAGGTACCAGACCTGCTCTTAGATCAACAGATGCCTTCTTACATCTTACTTTAGAGTTCTGTTGTTTTGCAGAATATTTTTATATTCAGTAGCAAATTTTGCTGTTATATGTTTGATATTTTTGACAGATCATGAGATGAAATTTCAAAGGCTGTAAAAGTGGAATTATTATTCCATCAATAATCTTTTGAAAGACTTTTACGGTAGGTCTCCACAGTAGGCCTGTCTCTGATTATAAATTCACAGTCAGAGAATGCAAGATTTCTTTACAAAAATTAAAAGCTTAAATGGGTGAAAGGTTGCTGATTTTTTCTTTCTTCTCCACAGAATGTGAAATACTACCAAGGTATTCGTGCTGCAGTGAGCAGAGTAAAAGAGAGAGGTGAGAAAGCAATTGTGCTGGATATAGGGACGGGCACAGGACTCCTGTCCATGATGGCAGCTTCGGCCGGGGCAGATTTCTGCTATGCAATTGAGGTGAGCATTTAGGGGTTGCACATTTTCAACACATTCTTTGTGATGGTCTTATTTTCAGACTAGGTACTATCTCTGTTATTTTTGTTGTGATGGAAACAGAAGTTGTCTTCACAATTATGCTGTTAATAAAAACAGGGTTTTGGCCTACTTCAGTGACTGTCTCAGTGCTGGTTGTTTTGGTTTCATTGACAGTGTCTTCAGCACATGTAAGTCTCTAGGGGCTTTTGTTGATGTATGTGTATATATCCTTTATTTTTACAAGGAAGTTAGTTTGTTTAATGTAAATGCTACAGTATTAATGTGTTTCAAAAGTTAAATTGGAGTAGCTTTTGGAGGCAGCTGATACTCTCTAACAGTGGAGCTCTATTTTTCAAGTGAGGCTCATTGCCTTGTTTCATGGTAGTGGACTTCAGACAGAGGAGAAGATACAGAAGATGTTAATTTTTTTCAGAACTAAATATATTGCATTTTTTTGTTGGTGCCCTTCCATTTTTAAAAGCTGACATGAGCATACCATTTTGTTGCACTCTGGCTGTTCACAGGTGTTCAAGCCCATGGCTAATGCTGCTGTGAAGATAGTGGAGAAAAATGGTTTTTCTGACAAGATCAAAGTAATCAACAAGCATTCCACTGAAGTCACAGTTGGCCCAGGTGAGAAAAATAGGCTAGGCTTAAAAAAAAAATGGCAAGTACCTGAAAATTGTGAAGGAATATGGCTTACTCTTATTCCTCATCAGTTTTAATTAAAACAAGTACTTCAAAAGCACTGAGGAAGCTGGGGGGGCTCATCTTGGAGAAGAGGAGAAGCAGGGGGAGACCTTACCTCTACAACTGCCTGAAAGAAGGTTGTAGGCAGGTGAGGGTTGGCTTCTTCTCCCAGGTCACAAGTGACAGGATGACAGGAAATGGCCTCAAGTTGTGCCAGGGAAGGTTTAGGTTGAAGATCAGGAAAAATTTTTTCACAGGAAGGGTTGTGAAGCATTGAAAAGACTGCCCAGGAAAAGGGTGCAGTCACCATCCCTGGAAGTGTTCAAAAACATGTGGATATGGCACTTGAGGACATGTTTCAGTGGTGAACATGGTGATGGTGCTGGGTTGGTGATTGGACTTGATCTTAAAGGTCTTTTCCAACCTGAAGGATTCTATGATGCTTTACACACTAGAAAGTAACACTGGAAATCGATTTAGGAAGAAAGTGTTCTGGTAATATCTCAGTAGCTATTTGTATTTCAAATGGAAAATAATTTCCAGCCTTCAACAGACTCTCTGACAGGAATAATTTTTGTAATTACTCATGTATTCAGGATAGCAACTTCTTGAAAGACTTACATAAAGGCTTAACACTGCAGTATTAATTTGTGTCTTTTAGATGGAGATATGCAGTGTCGGGCAAACATCCTGGTAACAGAATTATTTGATACAGAGCTGATAGGAGAAGGAGCTTTACCAACCTATGAGCATGCACACAAATACCTTGTACAGGTAAGAAAATAGAAAGCCACATCTATCGGAGAGAAATTATTCTGCTTTTTCTTGAAGTAGGGTAGAGATAATACAGAATTTAGGCTTCTGTATCCCTTGGTAAATACTCCATTAGCTCTGCCAGTAAATCACAGGCTCTGAAATTACACCTAGTTGCTTTGTGTTTAAACCAATAACTTGCTGGTTAACAAATGTCTTTCAGAAAGGCATCCAGTTCTGATTTGAAGCTCTTCTTAATAATATCTTTGTTCCAAGATGTTTTAAAAAAATTAAATTCTCCTAAATTTGATGAGCTTCATCTCCCAGGCATTGGTTCATTTTTGGTTGTTTGTTTTTCCCTGTCATGCTTACTACTCCATAATGCATTTTGCATGTGAAAATATTTTAAACACTGTATTTAAATTAGTATCTTTGTTTTGGACATATGTCTACAGGTGTAATTTTAGGGCTTTCTCTTCTACATTTTCTAATATTTTCCCTTCATTAAAATGTGGATGGCAAAACTTTATTTAGGTGTCCAGGTTTCCTTTCACCAGTTTAAAAGACACTTTATAAAGACAGTAGCACTCCATAACTTTGTACTGCTCTCCATATATAACTCTAAATTAGTCATATATAACTCTATATATATATAATATAGTCATATATAACTCTAATTAGTCTTTTTTTCTGTAAAAGCATTGTTTTTGGACTTCATGGTTGGCTCTTAGTTCGTAGTGGGATTTTTAGGACAACTTGTATGTTTTCTACTCTTTAAACATGGATACAGAGTTGTTCTTGCATAAACATCTGAGCCATTATTGTTCTTACTTTCTTGTTGCAATCACCAACTCTCGTTTATTGTTGATAGCTTACTAGTTTTCTGCTGTGAGAAGCCCAAGATAAATCTCTTATTTCAGAATGAGAGTGGAAATGCAAGTTTCACTGAGGCTAGTAAACGGATAATGTTGTATGGTTAATGAAGTAATCAAGCCTTGCTGAACCACACTGAACTGGATAGATATGTGTATTCTATTTCACAGAGAGATAAATTGCTCTGATGTTACAAAAGTCTCCAAAATAATTTGCATTTTAGATTTCAAAGCTCCCAGTCCAACTTCCCTTTAAGTGGGCTTGCATTTCAATTGATTTAATTCTCACTATGTTAATAAGTCAAACTTGTTGAATGTTTTTACCCTTTGTTTTGAACACTCAGGAAGGATGTGAGGCAGTGCCTCACAGGGCAACAGTGTATGTCCAGTTAGTGGAATCCAAAAGAATGTGGTCCTGGAAGAAACTCTTTCCTGTTCATGTTGAAGCAGAGGATGGTGAAAAAATTCTTGTTCCCCCTTCAGAAATGGAGACCTGTCCAGGTGTTCCTTCTGTTTGTGATATCCAACTGAACCAGATGCCTTTAAGTGACTTCACTACTCTTAGTGATGTGGTGACAATGTTCAGGTAAAGGACACATTGTTTTGTTCAAAACAAAGTTACCCTGTTATTCCTTTCATCTAAGTTGTGCATTCAGCTTCAGAAGCTGGTGAGAATTTCTGAAGATTGCTGAACTATTTCTTTTTACAATTTTCATGCTTATCTCTCTGCAGTGTGGATTTCAGTAAGCCAGTACAGAGTGCTTCTACCTACTATAGAGTCCAGCTGGAGCCTGTGAAATCTGGCAAGGCACAAATTGTCCTTTCCTGGTGGGATATTGACATGGACCTCGCTGGGATGATAAATTGTACAATGGCTCCCTACTGGGTAAAACCCACTTCTGCTTTGCAGGTAAAATACTGAGCCTTCAAATATCATTGTCAGATGACTGAGCAACTCTTCCGAGTACTGGGGGATCTTAGCAGCTCTGCCTTAAATTGCTTAGGAACTTTGCTAATGTTTAAAGTATTGGAAGATGCTAAATAAGCAAACTGTAGAAATTTTAGCTATGGTATGTGCCTGTTTGAGGTTTTCTTTAATGTTAAACATTAAGAGTAATTTTTATGTAAAGCTTAAAACTTTATTAAAACTGTCTTCCAGGTACTGTTATTTCTTTTACTTTCAAGAAATAAAAATTTCTGTATCTTTTTCCTTAACTAGTCTCTATCCCTGGTTAAAATATTAGTCTGTGGTTTGCTTCCATGTAGTTCTTCTATTAAATTTCCAAATAAGTGTTATGTTTATGGTTAGTGTGTTTATATGCCCATTAACAAAAAGAGGCCAGTAGGACAATGCTGGATTGATACGGGTATTTAGAGAAACCCTATCACTATTAAGTCACATTCCTGTGGTTTTGGGTGAATGTATTTACTAGAAGGATGAATTCAGTCAAAAGGAACTTACAGAATGATTGATTGTCTACACTTACCATGTTTGAGAATAACATTTGAAATTCTCAAACTTGGATGTTCAGTCAGCTTAGAATGACTGATCAGCATGGGATATTTAGCTTCTTCAAACCCAAAACAGTTGTGCTGTGATCAGAGTGACACTCAGTGACATAATTCTAGGTGCATGAGGCTGTCAGCAATTCGATACAAGTTTCTAACAAGTGAACTGTGGAGGTGGAACAGCATTAATAAACACAAACCAAGTTTGGATTGTTTTTCATGTGGTTGAAATAGAAGCTTGGCTAGTGAGCAAGCCAGTGGTCTCAGGCTTACTGTGTTGCAAGAAATCAATATTATTCAATATGTGATACTGGTCTTTATTCAGCTTTGCTGACTTGAACAAGTTTCTTTAAATTAATCGTGCATTTTCAAAGTTGTGCCCATTCTTCCTATTTTATTTCCTGCTATTTGTTTGCTTTCCATTTGCTATTTATGAGTGAGTTCCTAAGGTTTTGTGTATCAACCCTTTTCAGTGGAGAGATCACTGGATGCAGTGTGTTTATTTTCTTCCAAATGAGGAGCCAGTTCTGCAGGGGGAGAAGTTGTACCTGACTGCCTGCCGTGATGAGTACTCTGTGTGGTACAACCTGCAGAAAGCCAGGTAACATCTGTGTGTGAAAAAGGCTGCTATCTTACTCCTGTTTGCTGCTCTTGCAAGATAAGAACCCAAAGACTAGAAAAATATTAAAGGCTGCTTCATGGGCAGTGCACAGGTGGAAAATACACATTATGCATAAAAATACAGTTGGACTGCAAGCTCCTGCCTTTTACCTGGTTGCATTCTGTGACAAAGAAACATAAACACTTATGGTTGATTGCTGGAAATCCTAAAATAAAAGCCCAGCTGCGGTGGCACACAGGTCAAGAAGTGAAATGATTGCCGTTGTGTTTCCATTTTCTATTTTCCTAGGCAGCACTGTCTTTTTGAGATTACTGCTTTCTGATCAGATTAAAAAGAGCTTAATCATGTTGGTTGTGATGACAATAGCAGCTAACATTTTTTAAAAACAGTGCTAGCTTTAAAAGGTCTGAATTTGCTGTGCCTTTTTTACTTAGGAATCCAAACAAGTAACTGTTTGCTGAAAAGAGCAAAGCCCAAAGTACCTAACCATCACAGTTTAGTGGGGAAATGGGGATGGTTCTCAGTTTTGTCTTTCAAAGAAGGTGAAAATTCTTTTTGGCCTCTCTTCATTTGGAAATGCAGAGTTACAAAAATGTCTCTGGAGAACTAGTAACTTCAAAAAAGTGACAGCAGAGTTCATATGCATTAATGTGCATATCAGTCAAAATGCATTAATGTGCCTGTTTGCAAAAACTGTGTAACTATGTAGTTAATATTTCATTGAAATTTCCTACAGAGAAGGGGAAAACAGATCAGATGAAGAGGAGCATAAAGCACATGCTCGTGTGGAGAGTCCTGTCTGTAGGTGTCGTGCTCATCTGCTTTGGAACAGAGCCCGCTTTGGGGAGCTGAATGATCAGAACCGAACACGCCAATACATCAAGTCCTTGAGGAAAGTGAGTGCTTGTAGCCTGCAGGTTTTATTGGCTTCTCTGATGGATGCGCATAGTGGTTAATTTGCAGTAATTATTTTATGGAATTTGTTTGTCCCCTGCAAAGGACTTTGCTCACAAAGTATATTTTTTATCCATCAGCAGATGTAAGTTATACTTTTGTCTTGAAAACTCTAATATTACATTTTTAAATGGTAAGCAGCCCTTTTTGCACGGAATTTTTAGCAATTCTGTGTGTTTGTTACATGTAGTATTGGTAGTTGAATAAAGACATCCAGTACATTTTTGAGCAAACTTTTTCAGACCTAATTCAAGGGCATTAAGTGAGAATTTTTTGCCATTATTTGATATGAGAGTGTATAGAGTGCGGCAAACGTTTCCCTCTGGAATAACAATGACTATTTGTTTTCTGTAGGTTCTGAAAGCAGATAGTGTTTGCCTTTGTATCAGTGATGGCAGTCTGCTTCCTGTCCTGGCTCACTATCTTGGAGCAAAGCAGGTACAGTACTTCATCCTGTTTTTCAGATCTTTGCATTTTAGTTGGTATTTTTCTCTCATGTAATTTATTTCCAGCTCATTATTTAACTATTTCCAGTACCCCTTCAGGGACAAGGCTCACATTGTGTTGAAGGGGAGGTTAAATTCATCTCTGATCAAGCTGAAGTCTAGGAAGATAATAATTACCAGATTTGACATGTACCAATGTGTAGTTTTGAAGGAAAGTGCTGTTCCTCATTCCCCACTGCTTCCTGTTTGCCATCTTCTATCTTGTGCTTTTGGAAACACTCTTTCTATGGACCTTAATGTCTGGCAAGGTTTTTTTTCTTCTTTTATGTTTGCAATACCATAATTGCATTTATTATCTGGTCTTGAGTGGAAGAGCTGTAAAAGCAAAGTAGGAAGCAGTAAGAATACTGGGTCAGCGTGTAACTCAGAGCTGCCTGGCTGTCTCACATATATAAATTCCCTGCTTGATGTTATGAAGCTCTTTAAACTAAAATCTGTTAGAGTTCAACTGAATATTTGCGAATGTGTAATGTAATGTAATCTGCAGGAATGTAGTATTATTGCTTAACTGTTCACCAATTTTGGATAAAAACTAATGTTTTTTCTTACTGAAAAAGGCTTCTGAGCACTTTCCAGCTGACACAGTCCAGTCATGTTAAGCAGTATTTACAATTTGGCACACTGGCAATATGCTTGCATTAGTTCATGACTAAATATGTGCTTAGAACTAATGTTAATGTGCTGTGTGCAACTTAAAAATGGAACAGAAATATTTGCATTCTGATGAGCTTCTTTTCTGGTATAGCTGTGAAAACAGAATTATTTAGCCTGTAGTTTTTGGGGGTGTTTTGTTGTTTAAAAAGTTCATTATAGTGGGCTGTGGAATACATATATGTTTCTTAAGAGCTGTGCTCACTAGGGCATCAAAATGTTCCTCATTTTTCAGTTACATATTCTTTTAATTAAAAACTGTAAAGCTAGTTTGACTAATTGCGTATTTTCATTAGGTATTTACGTTAGAAAACTCTGGTGTGTCCTGTTCTGTTATGGAAGAAGTGAGTATTCCATTTTCTGTTAAAGCTGTATCTCTCCTGCAGATGCCTCTTGGCTTGTCTGTGTGAGCTGCTGCTCTGCTGCTGCCTTTGCCTTGGTGATAAAGGCCAGGCTGTTTGGTTCTGAGGATCAATGAGAGCATCCCACAGCCTGCACCAGTCTTACCTGGCAGGCAGCACCCAGCAGTTCTGTCTTCCAGCTGAGACAAGATGGGGATATGTAGATGCTGTAAGAGCTTTAGCAGTAAATTTCTTCAGCTCTCTAGTATTTTGTGAGAACTCTCTTTCCCACGCAAGCTATGTAAAACAAAGTTACCAGTTTTTATCAATATCCACACCTGCACTCATTTTTCCCAGATTCTTATGGCTCCAACTAGAAAAACAGATGTGCTGGAGTTGGGCCAACCCCCTCGAGGGGTGGATGGCCAGAGAACCAATTACTTTATACCATCTAGCTCACTGTTGTGAACTGACATATAAAAACCTCGGGAAAAAAGCCGTCAAAGGGGGCTTTGCTGCTTTTCTACTGACCTGGACTCAGGTGGCTTTTCCACACGTGTGCGTTACAGCAGCGACAGGGATGCCTGCTCTGCTGTTGGCTCTGCCTTGGGGAACAGCGTGGGAGGCTCTGCCAGCAGAGTGGAGGCTGTTCAGGAGAGGCAGCTGGTGCCTAGGAAGTGTCTGGAAGCAGCTTCCTGAAGTCATCATTTGGCTGTGGCTCCTTTAGTTGATGCTGTTGTATCAACTGTGTATTTGGAAGAGGTCTGGCTCAGCCTGTGGCTCAGGAGTGCAAAACCAGGAATGGTGGGCAAATGAGCACCCAGACCTGGTCTCAAAGAGAAGTCAAATATGCAGTGTATTCATAGTTGAAGTGATTCTTACCTTTCTTGATTATCCTTCTCATACGCTTCAAAGTATAAATGCATGAAGGTGAGGAATCTGCCTTTTTACATAGGTAATTGAAGGACTATGGAGGGCATGTGCTTTAGTTCCCTAGGTGTGACATGTTGGCTCTGTGTGCATGCAGCCTTCAAGAACAGACTTTCATCATCCTCATGAGTTATGGCAAGAAGTTTTATTAAAATTTCTTCTGGCTACTGGTTTTTTTTTTCTAATTTCTTTTCAATAAAATTATTATTTTCATCTCAACTGTGGCTTTTGATAAAGACAGTGTGCTTTTTGCTTTTAGTTTTTTAAAGCAAATCATCTTGAAGATAAAATTAAAATAATAGAAGCACGTCCTGAGTTGCTGAAGCCTTCTCATTTGGAAGATAAAAAGGTATGTTACAATTGCTTAATATACTGAATTTCAGGGGGTTAGTAGGGAGCAGAAAGTAAAAATGAATCTTGCTTTCCTGGTGTGCCACCACAATGAATCCTGTTATATCCCAGCTCACATGAAATGCCATGAGTAAATGGTTCACACCGTGTGCCACTAAAACTAAAGGAGACGAAAGACTGTAGGAGGGTTGTTGCTTTGTTTTTGCAGGGTCTGACTTTCCCTGCTGCATAATTGCACCAGTTGTTAAGGCAGTTTAACTGGTTTAACTGCATGTGTTCTACAAGGCTGTAGCTCTCAACTCTTTCACTCGAGAAGATTACAATCTATTTGGAACTAATAAAATACTTTAAAACTTCAGAATTCTGTCACTCATTACAAAGCCTTACAAACTCAAACTGCAATATTTTCTCACAAACTTTGTAGTGGGAAAATTCAATTTAAAATGTGGTAACTAAACCCACAAAACAATGTCCAGTGTGCTGTATGTGCAGTATACAGTAATTAAATCCCTAAGGAGCAGTAGAAGTTTTTATCTAGATGATTTCACTTAATATATTGCACTGACAGCTATTGGAAGATCTGAACAGTCTGTGTTGTGAGTTGTTGTTCTTAATTACAATGCTTTTTATGTCTTCCTTTCTTTGCCAAGATTTCTGTCCTTGTGGGAGAGCCGTTTTTCACTACAAGTTTGTTGCCATGGCATAACCTGTATTTCTGGTATGCCAGGACAGCTGTGAGCACTCACCTTGCCAGCAATGTCACTGTGCTACCTCAATCTGCTTCTTTGCACATGATGATTGTGGAGTTCCAGGTGAGGCTCTTCAGATATTTACACAAATCCACTTAAAACTGACTATTCTTCCAGGACTTCTAAATGGCAGCTCTATTGCATCTTAATACTGTCCAATACATTTTGTACTTACCACCTGAGAAAGGAATATTTGATATCTTGACGGTGAATTTTGCTGTTTCAGCCATCTCTTGTCAGCAAATCAACTAAAGTAATTTTGCCATTTAAAATGGAAGGGCTGCATGTTTTAAAGTATTTATTTAGAGAGTGCTGAAGCATGTGACACTTGTGGTTATTTATAAAATTCAATGTTTTATTATACATATTCTATATAAATATATGTATCAAGTAGATAATTCTGCATCATACCATTTTTTAAAATGAGGCTGTATAAGACTGTAGGCAGAATTCTTAATTGTGTGGAGGTTTTTTTAACTGCTTAAGGCTGTGCACAGCTCTGATTATGAGCACATCTTAAAAATACTTGAAAAGTCATATTTCAGTTATTGTACAAAGTTATAAACTTACTTTTTTCAGTTATTAAGAACTTCGTACTTAAAGACTGTGAAGTTCTTATCTACAATGACAATAGAAACTAATGAAGTACTTTCATCATTAATATGTAAAGTCCAATAGCTTAAGTGAGGGAGCTCTGTAGTCTGGCATTGTGTAAATAAATATATATATATCTTTGAATAAAAGCACCTATAATCTGATGAATTTTTATTAGAAAGGTATTTGTTTAAATGTGCAGTAGTCCAGCTGCCAGCTTGTGAAGCAGGAACATGGGAGAGTAAGTGCAACAATGAGCGGGTAATAAAAAGTGTATATATCTATATACAGTTAGTAAATGGTCATGTTAAGAGGCCATTAAGAAAAGGCAAATGTTGAACTGAAACTTTGTCTGTCCAGTGGGTTGCAAAATCAATAAAAGGCATGGTGTGAAGTGGATAAAATGATCTCACTCCACCTTGGGAGGCTAAAGGGAAGTGTGGTTCTCTGGTAGGCTGTGAGATGCTTTATGCTGCTGGGAGCACTTACCTGTGCTAGACAGTGAAAGTGGAGGTGCTGTAAGGGTTAAAGCTTGGTGAATCCATACCTGCTCTAAAATAAACTACCCACAGAGATTTTAAGAAATGTTCTTTAGAGGATTTGAAAACAGTGATCAAAGAATTAACCGACTTCAAAAAATCTTTTCCCAGAATTATCTTCTGATTCTTGCAGTAGTTGTAATGATTTAGGAATATAGACACAGTAAAAAGTCTTTATCTGGCTTGCTATTGAATGTCTAAACTACAGCTAAAATTATTTCAAGATTTCTTGTTTCCTTTAATAAAGCCAAACAAATTCCTGTTTTCATTTGTAGGACTTATGGAGAATCCGGAGTCCATGTGGCATCTGTGAAGGTTTTGATGTCCAGACTATGGATGATATGATTAAAGTAAGAAAAATAGTTTCAGTACAAGTCTCAGGAAAATAAAAATTCAGTTTGGCTTAATAAAGCATTTAGTGACTGTTGAAAAACTTGTGTATTAGGCAGCACCCCATTGTATGAGATGTATTTGTGTCAGTTTCTAGAGCTGTGCTCAAATATCCATATTTGAGTTAGCTATTGAGATTACTTTTACAGTAATTGTGGAGGAGTACAGGCAATTGTAGAGTGGAATTAATCTCGAGGGAGAAGAAAATGTCAATGCATTGTGTTTTAAAAGTGCCCATTTCTATTTCAAGGCTCAGGGCCCCAGTCACAGCATTTGGTTTCACACATGTAGGACATTTTTTCCCTTGTGCCTGAGAAGTCCTGCCCTCTTGCAGCTTTTTTGCTTAAATATTCTGGGTTCAGGACCCATAATTAACTTAAAAACACAGATTGTTTGCATTTCTGTCCTTTTCAGGTAATTTTATTCCTTCCTTTCTTCAGGATTCTCTGAATTTTAGGGAATCCAAGGAAGCAGAACCTCACCCACTGTGGGAATATCCCTGCAAGTCACTCTCAGACCCACAGGAAGTTTTGACATTTGACTTCACAAAGACTGTACCACAACACTGTCTTAGCACCGAGGGCTCTGTGAAACTCTTACGGTCAGTTTTCTCAATGCAATAAATATTCCTGTCATCATCCATTTTTTTTACCTCCTGTTCAAGCTCTTTAGAGGAGATGAGTTTAGAACTCTTTCAAGTGTATTACACTTAACTGGTGCAAATGTACTTGGCAGTTTTTAATAATGTCACCTCAGGTTCTGGAAGTTGCTCTGACACAAACTTCCTGTGGCTGTTCACAATAGGCTATAACAATAATACAATAATTTTAGATACTATCAGATTAGATAATATGTCTCTGTTTAAAAAAATAACATTTTACTAGCTGTCACTGTGATTTAATATTTAAATAGATTAATTTATAGTTAAGAGAAAATAAAACATTTTCTGGATATTTTTAATCTTCCTGTTTGTTGCCTATTGCTGAGTTCTTGTAGAAAAAGCTCCTGCTTAGCTTGTCAGATTATTGTGTTTAATAATGAATGAATTATTATGTTTAATAGCTTTAAAATTATTGTGTTAATAGCTTTTAGTGTATATGCTCTTCTTCCTTCTAACCATAATCCTGGCAATCTTTATATTTGCCACATCTAAGATACTTTCCACTTATAACTGTGGACTGTGCTTAAATCTGTTCAAACTTGAAATGCTTTTAAGAATTAAAAACCGAGAAAATTTTATTTTATAACTATCTGGAGCTTACATAGCTCAAACACTGCTGTGTTTCTCATGAAACAAAATTCAAGCTTTCATAGACTCCAGAGCCATCTGCATGGGGTCTCTGTGCCTTTGCAGCAGTTGTGTTTACAGGCAGCACCCTGGCATGACCTCTGCTCCTTGTGGAGCGGGCATTGGCAGTGACACGGTGTGTGTGATAAATATTTCCTCTAAATTCAGAGTCAATAGGAACTGGGGTCTCTGAAGGAAGTTCTCAGTGTGTAATTTATGCCATGTTATTCAGTGCTGGTTAAATGGCTGTGCTGCTGAACAGATGTAGTTATGACATGTTCTCCTCCATGCCTTTTTTAGATCTCATATTTGCAAATACTTTAAAAGTTGCTGCCCCCAATTACCAACTCAGTCAGCTGTTCAGCTTTCTTTCAAGGAAAGAGTTGTTCATGCTCTTGCATCTCTCACTTAAGCACTAGTGCAGTGTTTAAGCTGCCAGGATTGTGTACAGTAACAGGTTTTATCCTGCCCCTCTCCCCAGGAAAGGCAAGAGCCATGGAGCAGTTCTGTGGATGGAATATCATCTTGCTGCTGATGTCTCCATTAGTACAGGACTGGTGCAAATGTCAAATGAAAAGGTATATCTTCAATTTAGTTCATTATGTCAAAGTCTATAGGATTGCAGTGGGTCACTGTTGGCCATGCTTGCGTTATATAGTGCCCCTTTTTACACTGTTTGAATACTGTGTAGTCAGAATTAGTAAAAATAGCTGTTCATGTTTTTGTGGGGAGCAGGAGATAAGCCTTAAAACCAGAGAGTCTGATTTACATCCAAATGCTCCCTAGTTTGAAGTCAAGTTCAGAATTTAAATGGGATGCCAGGTCAAAGTAGAGTTTTTGCATACAAATAATCTCAGTTAAACAAAAGCAAAAATGAGGAGGGGAGGAAGTAAGTATTTTTAATATTCTATCTCAATATTCTTTGACCAAATCAATTTTTAACTCAGTGGCTTCAGTGTGTGGTGTAGCAGATGGTATTTCAAGTTATGTGTTCCATAGTGGAGTGGATGGCAGTGCAAATGATAGCTGTTGATCATTGTGTGCTCAGCTGGGAACAAGAACTTCTACTGCATTGTTACTGTATAGTAATAATACTGTAGATTTTGACTGCTTTCACTTTTAACTCTCTCCTGCAGGGAAACTGTGAATGGAATCCCCACTGCAAGCAAGCTGTTTATTTCTTCAGCTCTGTTATAGAATCAGAAATTCTGTCAGAGCCTACTGCTGTCACATATGCTATAAATTTTGACCCAAAGACAGGAGAGATTGCCATGGATTTTAAGCTATTATAAAATATTTTCCTTTTGTTCATATTCCTAAATTATAATAAACATACAGTAGGTTTTTTTGTATAGCAGAGGGTTTCTTTTATTGTGTTCAGAGAGTAAACTGTTCTGAAACATACTTCTAACTTTTTTTGATTTGTTTTCAAAATACAGCTAGTGAGGTAGAGAGGGACAGGTATTCTTGTCAGAGTTTATATCCATGTATACACATGCTTTAAATCCTCTCTCTCTGGGTTTTACACAGTGTTAAGAAGCTGCAAAACAGTTGACTTGACAATAGCAGCTGGTTATGTCATGGCATGTCATGCATATGAGGACACCAGGCCTTACACTGACGTTAGAGAAAAGTGAGTTAAACACATCCATTTCTAGGCTGTGCTCTTGTCACTGTAAAATGGGAAATAATCTTCAGAGTGCACAAAAAACTGCCAAGTCAAGCTACATATGTATATTAGTACACTTAATGAGGGGAAGGAAACAGCTTAGCTGCTCTCAGACTTGTCTAAGTTGTGGCTGGTTCTAAGCTGAAATGGCCAGTGAGTTAAACTGTGGTGCACTGATGTTCTGCTGGAGCTGATGTTCTGTGATGCTGCATTTCTGAAGAGTCCTTTGCCAGTGACCAAAATCTGGGAAGTTGTGAATGGAAATTAGAAAATGCACACATTCATGTTAGTTGGAAGTGACAAACTGGTGGTAGTCTGACCAGAAACAAAAGGAAAAGAATGGGAGTAGTCTAAAAAGCAAATCTTTATGAGATATGTAATATTCAGTATATGATGAAAAATGTGGCCTTAAACTCATTCTATCAGAGCTGTAAATAACAGCTGCCAGTTTGGCTGAGTTGTAAGATGCTCTGCAGTAGCACAACAGCTACTGAGGTTTCTTAGTTGCTCTCCAAATCCCATTAGCAGCAATGGCATTGTGTGAAATGAGTTCTGCTTTAGATGAACAATCAATTGGTGTATCTGTTTTGTATGTGTGACCTATTAAGGTTTTGATTGAAAATCAATGTTCTGCCAGTCCCAAATTGTGTCACCCATCTGTAGGGATAACAGTTACCAAAGCTACTCCCATTTCCTCTGAGCAGCAGCTGTAGCCAAGTGAAAGGAATACCGAGAAGGAGCCACAAGGCAGCAGGAGCCTCCCCTACTCTGCTTTCCTGGTCACCATGATATATCATTCTTGTGAGTAAAAAAGTTTTTCTTTTCCTAATGCTGTGATCATATTGGTAGACCCACAAGCCACCTGAAATATTCCTAAATTTTTAGACCTGTTTTTCTGATGAACAGAAGCCCCGCAGCTCCTGCTGAGGTCTGTGAATTTCACTTGTCAAAACTGCACTTTTAAGATGCTTAACTTTAGTCTGTCATCTCTTACAGACTTAGCTAGAAAATAGAAAATACAGGTTGCTGTTCATGAAACAGTTGTTTTAATTTTGATACACTGTGCCTAGCCCACAGAAAGTACAGTAGCAAATCTCTTTGTTACGTGTTGTGCACAGTACAGTTGGAAAAGGAACAATAATATGGCCAAGCCTTTAAAACAGTGAAGGCTTGGACCTTTATTTTTTTAAAAAAGGCACAGGCACAGTTGTGCAAGGCTGAAAAAGGCTGACATTGTACAGCTGCTCTTCTCCTGACTGTGTCCTGTAACTCCGGTGTCTGGCCTGACACAGAAAGCATGAGCTGCTGTTCTTGTTCTGCAGTAGGAATAGCTTCTGAAAGTGCATTTAACTGCACAAGTCATTCTGGATCCAGCAACAGTTTTCTATAGGGAGCACAAAACTAATAGTTATATATTATAATTTATATGTTTGAAAAAATAACATAGGAAAAAAACACAGTCAAATTCACAGTATTTTATTGTGTAACATTAACTTTCTCAAAGATAACTGAGTATGGATGTGCCTGAATTATATTTCCTAAAAAAAAATAAGACATAAATTTGTTGAAATGCCAAAGGGAAGGAATCCACACTGATGTTAATTTGTATTTTGTTATCAGTGTTACATATGTTGAAGTGTACATGGTCCCTGTGGTGGATATTAGGGATGGTGACTGAGGGGTATCCTTGTTAAACCCTTTTGGTGTTATGAGACTTGGAACTGTAGAGGTTCTCAGGGGTGAGTGCAGTGAAGGGGATAGGCAGAGGCTGGCTGCAGTAGCAGCAGTCTGCAGACCTGTGCTTCCAGTCTGCTTTGTGCATCTAAGGAAAAACATCTTAAATTTCAGTACACCTGGAGCAGAAACTGTGTTGCTGCTATCAAAAACCCAAACCACTGGAAAGATGGAATGCCAAGCATATTTTAGCACCTGTGAGTTCCTTAAAAGAGAAAAATCTGATGGATATGCTCAAGAAGCCTTGTGCATGTTTTAGTTCACTGTGAGTGTTATCAACATCACCAATGCTTGTTGGTTTGGCTTGTGCATTTAAACAGGCACTGCAACTGCTTTAAGGATTTGGTTAAAATTGCTGGGAGCTGTTATGTTGAGGCACTTTACCGTGTGTGTGTAATTAGGGCTATTTATTATATGTATCAGTCTTCCTTGACTTACATTAATTCTTCAGGTTGGGCTTTAAAACCTAATGTGATCTGTAAATTGTGTGGAAAACAGCTGCTTACAGAGGGACACTGGCTATTTCTCATACATGTGTGCAAGAGCAAAATAAAAGACTGTTTCTATCTCTGTCCTCTTCCACAGGGCATTTTACTGCAAGCACGCATTTGGGGGAGGAAAGCCACTTTATCAAAAAAGCACATTACCCAGGAGCAGCATTCAGCCTCCCATTTGTTCCCAGACCTGACAGAAGCATTGCAGTGATGTTCTGAGCTGGAAGAGCTGCTGGCTATGGGCATCTTAATAAGCAGAGCAAGAATCCTATTTTCTCTTGGAAGGAACTTATTCTGTGCTCTACCACAGGCAATTTTTTTTCTAAATGACAACAGCTTTGATCCTGACTAGGCCTGCAGGCACAGATGCACGTTCTAATAGAAACAGGATCCTCTGCCAGCACTGAACTAACAGTATTACAGTTCAGATATTGCAATAGAGCCAGTGTATAGCTGGGCAGCTTTTTTAATGCAAGACATGGGTTTTAGTCAGGTATTAAAAATCATAATGAACTACCAAGTGTTGCCATTCACATTTAACTTCCCAGTTTCGGCTTTACTGCAGAAGTAACTGTTCTGTACTTCTGAATTGCAATGTATTTTTACTAAGATGTGGTGGTTACCACAGCAGAGCTCCACAAGGGGGTGCTGAGAACCCACTTCGAAATTTCTAGCACATTATAAATCAGGAGAATGCAGAGACTTGCAATGCAGCTGTCTCGTGCAAATAACACTTGTGGTGTTATGAGATGCTCTGCACATACATGCATAGAGGTGGAAAACAAGTGCAAAAGGTGACAACTGCTAGTAAATCTAATCCAGACCTGCACCTACTGTTAAAGCAGCAGGTAACAAACTGTCTCATGCTGAATACTCAGAGTGAATAGTTCTCCTTGGATGGTGGAGTTGTCAAGGTCCTAATGAAGGACAAGTCTTGCATTTTAAAGGGTGTTAGAATTCTAAGTCAGGCAGCTGCAAGACTTGTTCCTTTATTTGCAGAACTGGTACCTTTTGTCTGAAGGCTGGGCAGTTCAAGGACTAAGATCCTGGAGCTTGCTTTTCTCCTTCATTAGTCCCTTTGAAACTGCTCTGTGTGGGCTTCCTGCATTTAACAAGATAGAGGATGCAGTTCAGGACTAATTCATTTAGTCACTCATCTTTTGTATTCTATTTGTAGTTACAGCTGGTTGTTAGGGGGGGAAGAGACTATTACAGCTTCCTAGTGTTGTGTTTTTCCAGTGATGATTGTGAGCTGAATACAATGGGTGCTTGTGTTGTCATTCTACCTTATTGACTCTGATAGCATTGCAAAATGTTAATTTCGTTTGGTACTTAATCATTGTAATACTTCACATTTCCAAGCATTTAATGCAGATTTAGTGATTAAGATGCTTCTCAGGGAGGTGTATGTTGTCATCTCTATTTTTCAGATAAGAAAAAAGCTAAGTGTGCTTTGTGTGGGTGTGTGAGTGTTTCATGTGCCCCAGGCTCACTATAAGATTAGAGCCTCAGAGCTAAAAATGACTTGCTCAAGGCCGTGCAGAATAGACTAATCCCCTGACTCCCCAGCTCTGCTTTAATCATTTGTTTTCTTAGCACAGTGTGATTTCAGATGCAGCCTTATGAGGTTTGACCGAGATGCAGCAGATAAAGGTTCAGAGGCAGTAAGTCCTTGGATAGCTCAGTAATAAAAACCACCTGGGTGTTAACATACATGTAAAATATATTAATATTATATAAAAATTACATCTTTAAATATATATATTTACAAAGCTATAGAGCTTTGGTCTTATTTTTTAAAGCTGTCATGAAGATGACCCACTTTTTTTTCCCCCCTCCAGGGGGATTCTGTCTAGGATTTGAGAGCCCTGAAGATGCCTATTTTGTGGACAAGGGCACTAATGAATGAATGAGAGCTGATGATCTTCCTGTGAGCCACGGGAAAGCCCTGCAGGTGCAAGTCTGGCTGCTCTTCACAGAGGTGTGGGCACAGTCCCAGGGTATCTTGGCCTTAGGTTACACAAGAGTGGCCATGTACCCTCTGGCTCTTCCTCAGGGTTTTGCTGAAGTGCAGCTGCATGACGAGCTGCAGCAGCCCCTTTGCTGTGGATTGTGCCTCTCACTCTCGTTTTCCAGAGCCTCTGCTCTCTCTTGCCTTCTACATCACTCCCTTGGGGAAGTGATGTTCTTGTGCTTTGGGAGAAGGAGTGGGTGCTGCAGGTTACTGAGTGTGCTCCTGCAGGGTGGTGGATCCTGCTCTATCTGTCCTCACATAAGGCGCCTGTTGGCTTCCTGTGAGGGTATCTAAGAAACCAATTACTCACACTCCTGACAATCAGCAAATGCATTGAGCTGCAGCAGTGAATGAGGTGGGAGTGAGACACAAACAGCCTTCACTGCAGCACTCCAAAATGCCACATCCCTGCTCAGCCTGCAGTGTTTCTAGGAATGGTTGGAGGCACTGTACAGTAGGTCTGCGTGTCTCATCTCATGCCTGCCTGCCAGGCAGCAGCAAAGTCACTTGTGCCCATGGGCTGAGGAGAGAGGATGAGGCACCCTCACGTGGGCTGGGAAGGCTGGGAGTGCATCCAGAGCTGGGATGAATTGGAGGCACTGCAGGAGTGGTGCCCAGGGAGGCACTTGGCCAGGGATGTTCCCCAAGCTTCCATTGTGTCTCAGTGCCCCTTCCTGCCAGGCTCCTGAGGAGCTGAGCTGCAGTGGGGGGGGATAATGGACACGTTCTCCTTACCCTCCCTGTGCATCTCAGTGCCCTGGGCTGTGTCCTACCCAAAATAAGATGTGTCAGTTCCTGATGCCAGCCAAGGGAGAGAGCAGCTGGGCAAGAAACTGGCTGTGTTTTGTGAGCAGCAGTGGGACATGAGAAACAAAAGTTCATGTGTTGAGTGTGTCTGTGTGACTTCCAGCCTGAGGGCACTGAGAACACACAGGAGTAATGAACTGGTGTGAAGAAAATATTCAGACCATATAATTTTGCTGGCTGTTATGCCACGTGTGTGTCCTGGCATGCTGGGACATGGTACTGAGGGCCAAGGCAGGGGCTTTAGTATTGACTGCTCATGTTCCTGCTGTTTTAAATCAGCACTGCTGTTCTGTGTCTCTTACCTCCTGAGCTGATGCTATTTAAGAGTTCTCCATAATGTTTCTCCTTGCCTATTTCTATTGAGTAACAATGGTCTTTGGACTCCAACTCAAGTAGTTTCATGACTTCAGTACAGTTTAGGTGATGGGCCCTTAAGTGACCCTGTTGGCATTGCTTCTTCTTGAGGCTTGGCCTTGCTTAAAATCAGTTCCCATCTCTCCTTCCTGCAGCTCAGGTGTCCCTGTTGGCCAGGCTGGTCCTGAGAGCAGAGCAGAGCTGTCAGAGCTGACAGGAAAGCAAGCCAGGAAGTCTCCCAAAATGAGGGGCTTGAACCTCTCTTCAGCAAAAGCTCTTTCTGCCTAGAAATACATTTCATCTAAAGTTTGTGCTTCTGGAATTGATGCCCAAAGCTTCATCTGAATGCGCTGAAGAGGTCTTGGCTGTGGGAAGGTGTGGTAAGTTGTAGCAGTTCTCTTGTGCAGCCTGTGTGTCATTAGAGAGCTCTGACCCCAAGGATGGAGGGTTTGGTGCAGGCAGTGTGTTAGTACTTCATGGCCCTGTGTTGGAAACTGCTGGCATATTTCATTATGATGGCTTAGTATTTGTTTCTATTTTGTATGAAACTGTTAGGGAATCTGCCATCTCTTCTTCATGCACTTAATGAATTTCTACCCCTGCTCTGCCCTGGCCATTCAATTTTTGCTAATACTGACTAGTGCTCAACAAAAACTAGCAGTTCCTTCTGTGTTGCACAGCGGAATAAATGAACTATGAAGTCAGCTTCTATGTTAAATGTTAGGTTTTTATCTTTCCTTGCATTATCTTGACACATACCCTGCAATATACATGAAAAAATGTCTTCAAAAGGGGAAGCAGCAAAAATATCTAGCAAAGACTATGTCTTCATATTTCAAAACAAAACAGGTTTTGTGTCTGTGGTAGCAGAGTTTCATGGGTCTATACTGACAAAACATTTAATTTTTGTGTGTTTTCTTTTGTGCCTGTCACAGACATGAAGCACTTCAAGGCCAGTCTCATCCATGTGCACTACTGCCAGGCTGAGGGGTTTATTTCATGTCACAGATGACATGAATGAAGCAGCAGGGTAGAGGCATAAGCAGCATTTCCCTTCCAAAAGGGGCACCAGCACCTCAGACCATCTCAGCAGGGCTTCCCAAACCAGATTAGTGTCCAGGCTGAGCTCCTGGTGCCCCGTTGTGGGTGTGTTAATGTACAAACATGGTTGTAGTGAGTTCCTCCCACCAGTACAGATATCAGTGGGAGGTTTTGGTGAGGATGTGATGTGGCCCTTTCAGGTGCTGTTTATCCCACTCTCTTTGAGGGCTCCCTTGATGGCAGATGTGTCCCCATTTAGAATGGTGCCATTTTTGTTGTGTCCCTGTGCCAGTCCGGCAGGCCCTGAATAAATACTGGGATTTTCTCACAGGAGATCATCTGTTCAGATTGATGCAGTGCCTTACATCCACTGCCAGCTTCCTGCTGCTTTCTTGGATGCTGCTGCCCATATCCCTTTGCTTGCAGGGAGAATATTCCACTTGTGTCCCTGCCTCTAGCTGGGAACAAGATACACTGCTCCATTGTTTACCTCCCCTAGAAGCTGAGAGCTGTGACTCTCTTTTTGAGACAGTCTGTATTTGCATTCCCTGGGCAACAGCTAATCAAATAATTACATTTAAAATAAGATTTAACAAGAAAAGCATGTCTAAAAATAAAGGCAAGGTGTAGTCATGCTTGTCACCAACAGAACTAGTCAGCAGTGTGTGTTCTGGGGAATGTTTCCTGAGCAATTAAGGGCCATTTAATCTTTCTTAATGTACTTAACTTTTTTTGTTGCATTGTTAAAAATCATTTTAGATGTTTTCCTATCTTTGCAGTATTTCTGTAGATCCAGTATCTCCTCCCATTCCTTTTCCTCCCATTCCCCCCTGCCCCCTGTGCTTTTAAGTACAGTCCTCCCACACAGAGCCTTGACAGGCAGCTATTCATACTTCAAGAGTTTCTGCTTGTAAGCTCCAGTTCTGTCCACGTTTAAAGCATGAATAAAAATAGCAGTTTTAATAATAAACTGAAGGTCCCAAACAGATAATTATGCTTCCCATATAAATAAGCATAACCCAGAAGCAGAAGAAATTCTGTACTTTCCCCCTGTCCTCAAACCAAACGCAGGAATGAGTGGGACCTTCTGGGCTGTTCTGTATCATCCCCTCCTGCAGCAGGGCTCATGCATAGAATCTCTGTAAAAATACATTCAGCTCTGTTTTAAAAGCATTGGGGCTTCAGAGAGGAGGGGTTTTTTGTTTATTTTGCATTCCATTGTGGTCATTTGGAAGCTGGTTTTGAACTTTCCTGGTCATGTGGTCAGAAACCTTCTTCTAATTGTCAGCCCAGGAATCCAGGCCTGGACAAGGACCTCTTACACTGGGTGTGGAGCCACTGCCCAGAGCTTGACCAGACTCAGCACTTCTTTCTGCCAGTGTATAATAAATGCTACATTTACAGCTTCTCATTTGCTCTGCCATTGGAACAGAGCTGCAGCACGATGAGGTTTCTGCTGTGAGGTGAAAGGACACTCGAGGTCAGCTGTGGGCAAAAGGGTAACACCAGGTAAGCTCCGTGTGTTCAAAAGTGGCACAGAGTCTCAGGAACACTCATAATGAAGTGGCTGCAGCATGAAGTGCTGCTTATGTGCTTATTGTGGCACACAAGACAAGTTTGGTTAAAAGTCTGAGTTTGCTGTGGCTATAAATAACTTTGTTGGCAAATGTGGAAAAGAGAAATTAAATGTAACCAAGGAATAACAGAAAATAGAGTTTTAAATACCTGTTTCATAACAGTCTGATTTTGGGGCAGAGGGAATGGACCAGGTTGCATGCTGAGAATTAGTTTGTCTTGTGTGATACACCTTTCATTAGAAATTTATTTAGCATAGGGCTTGGCACCATGCTAGGCCTGGGATTTTTGTTTGGTTGGTGTCCTGCAGACCTTGCAGCTGCCTTTTGTTCCTTGATACCCTGATGTCCTTACTAAGCAGAATAAAACATTCCATGATGGCTTTGCTGGAGCTGGTGGTAGCGTGGCAATTGACCTCAGGAGAAGTGTTTTAAATGTAGAGAAAGATCCAGCTGGATTTTTCTAGGTGTTCAAAATTCTGGACTGGCCTTTAAAAGGTATTTAATAACCTGTTACAAAGAAGGTAACAATTATACTTAGGCAGGTCTGAAAAGGTAGTGAGGATGTTGGCCAAAGTGTAGCAGGGCTGGGTGTTCAAACTCTCCTCTTTTAGAAGTTCACAAACCTCTTTTATGAGAACAAAAGTACCTAATTACTTTTGGTGTGGAAAGTTGTCATCCCCTCATCATGCTTATCTCTCTGTTCACTGTGGTGGGATCAGATATGCTGCCACTGGGGAATTTCAGGTTCTGAACTCCCACATCACACTAGCAAAGTGTTCAGAGGCTTCTGAGCAGACACTGCAGCATGTGATGCTGTGGCAGCATTGGAAACCCCTTCAGTTGTTTGAATCCACAGATCCCAGAAGGACTTTGGTTGTAATGTAAGACCTTAAAAACCATCAACCAACCCATCTGTCATGGGAAGGATGTCATTTACTGGATCAAGTTGCTCAGGGTCTCATCCAACACAGCCTGGAACACTTCCAGGGATGGGACATCCCTGAATCCAGAATCCTAAAATTACACTAATATTGTTGTGGAATAAAGCAGTTCTCAGCACAGCTGCATCCTGAACTCTGTGAGTCATCCTGCTCAGCATCTGTGGGTCCCAGGTCACACCTGTGGGCTCTGTCCCCCCTGCCCTGCTGTTCTTTGCAAGCAGCTCTGGTTCCCTGGTCTGACACTGAGATGTCTTGGCCACCATCCTCCATTTGGTCTCATTAAGGCAGAAGGATTTCTATCAGTCAGTAGCTAATACAGTGTTTAATGTGTGTATCTGTGAGGCAAATTCCATTTTAGCTGGCTGGAAAGCAGTCAGGGATATCAATATTCCCTGTCCTAATGACAGCCCAGCATTCAGGAGCACATTAAGGTTTCCACTGAGCTCAGCTCACTGACGCATCTTGTTGCTGGGATTTGGAAGGGTCAAATCATTTGCAAATAGGAACGGGACTTTTAAGGCTTTTGGTTGCTTTGGACACAAACTGCTGTGGCTTGAGGAGCTTTAGCAGGGCTTGGCAAAAACCCTGGTGTATCAGCTGTAGTGGAACAGTGGAGCTTTAGGATTTTGTTGCAGTGTTTACACAGACAAAGGATATTCTGATACACCTGACTACCAAATACTGAGGCACTTGAAGCACTTTGAAGTTATTCTGCTGGGTTTGGCTTTGGAGACATCAAAGGTTTACTTACAAAAGGGAAAGAGAGGCTTTGGCAATGCTGGGCACTCTGTGAGTTGGTGAGATGCTCTTGTGGGAGCAACAGAAGATGCAGCATCAGCTTGCAGACATTTCCAGAGGGGCAGAGTAAGCAGGTGCTGTTTTCTAGGAATTACACCATTTAAAGAAAGGAGCCAGCTGAAAGCTGGTGTGTTAATAGGAACATGTGGAAAAGGTCCCTTTTTTTTGTGGTTGTATTCAATTATCTCATCCTTTAAAGCACAGAGGAAAGTTGTAGCATTTTTCCACTACAGATAATCTCCTTGTTTGATTAGTTGACCATTCAGATGTGATTCATGGTACCACAGGGGAGGTATCAGTGGCTGAGCACAACCTCAGCAGCACATGTGATCTGCAATAGTATTAAATTCTTATCAGCCTCAGAAAGGAGTTTTGAGGGTGTTTGGAGAGGAAGAATATACATCCTAAGTTAAATGTTGATGGAGATTCCGTGATCTTTTTGTGTAACTATTCTGAGATTTTTTTTTCTCCTCCCATTTTCTTCTAATCTTTCCTTCAATTAATGCATATTTCTTCCTGTCCACATTTAATGGTTGTAAGGAGCAGTGGTTAAATCTAACATTATGTAAAATATGAGAAAGAGAATTGTTGTTCTCCTGCCAGTCTTCCTAGCAAGCCCCACACACTGATTTCACACGTGGCTTCTTGGAGGCTTCCCTAAATGTCAGAGAAAGTATGGAAGAAAATGGGCATACAGATTTAGGAGTGGTAGATGGGAAATCTGGAATAGTCTTCTGAAAGGTCACGAAAATGTAGATGAGCCACTTCAGTTTGCTGCAACAAGGAGAATTGCTACACCAAAGTGTTAAATAGTGACAGCAAAGGGCTACAAGAATAATGGTTTTAGCAGCATTCTGAGCAGGTATTTCAGTGGGATAGGGAGGCTTGTGTTTTAATAGGTGCTTTGCCAAGGGAGTCTGTAAAATAGCCAGAGGCAGATGGCAGTGCTGTTACAGTGCTGACCCACAGGCAGCTGTGGGCACGAGCTCATCATGAACTACACTGCAACTCCTGGGCACAGGGAGCAGCAAGGAGCTGCAGTTTTCTGTACTTGTTCCTATAGCTGTCTGCAATATGCAAATATCCAAGAAATTACTGTTTTTAACTTGCAGTTCCTTAGCACTTCGTAGAAGGGAACCCACTCATGAGCTGCTCACGTAATAACAAACTGTAGCAATGGGAAAATAGGTCAGGTATTGCAAGAGAGGCAATCTAAGAATCTACCACTGGAAAATCAAGTCTGTCAAAGTATAATGCTATGGTAGCATCAGAATGCAGTCAAAATCACCTGTGCAGCAATGGAGAAAGCTGCACCATCTCTAATGTCCTGTCCCACAGGATGGGGTAGTTCCTTCCTGAGGCAATGACAAGAAACTTGTATGCTGGGCTTATTCTTACTCTTTTGCATTCCACTGATTTCATCCTTCCTGCTTCTGGAAAAAATAAATCCTTCAAGGAAGGGTTCCCTACTGGCTTTTGCAAGACTGTTCAGATAGACTAAGCCAGTAAAATGGATTCTTTTCTCTTGACATTGTTTTGTTAAATCAACAATTGTACAGGGGGTGTGATGTGATGTGTGGTTTTTATTTTTGACTGGACAGCACAGAGGTAAAAACCTGCTCTGCCTGAGCTCAGGGGCCAGCTCACTGTTGTGGTACCCAGCACTGCACCTGCATCCTACCTTGCTCGGCGGCCTGGGGCCAGGCACTGGCAGGCTCCAGAGCAGACCCCTGTCCTTAAAGCAGGGACTTGGTGTGGGATGCATGGGGAATGCTCTGCAGGAAGGCTGCACACCTGGAAAACTGCTCGGGGTGTCTGTGCAGGGGGTGTTTGGGCAGTGCAGGGGGAGTTAAAAGGACTCCTTTCTTCACCCTGTATTTTCTGCAGGTTCACTAGAACAGGTGTAGCACAGAGAGATGTACTTGACCCACCCACCAGACTGTGATTTGGAGTCAGATCTCTGTTGGTGACATCAGTTTCCACATCCCAAAACCAGAGAAAGTGACTGCACAGAATCATTTGAGCCTTAAAATTTTATTATCTTGATTGCATCAACCAGTTATTCCTTTCAGCACCAATAAAAGACAAAAACCCCTCCATATTGTTTAAAATACCTTGTTTTTATCAGGTCTGTGATTGTGGTTTTCTTGCAGGTAAAGAAACCAATGAAAATATTTAAATTTTTCCTTTTTTTTTTTAATACATTTATAACAAAATGTCAGAAGGCGTGTGCTTACCATATAAAAACATTAGGTTCCAGAAGGATACAATACCGAAAAATCATTGAAATAAAAAAAGGTTATTCTTATTATAGGACTTCTAAACCTCAGCAATAATACAAGTCTTTAAAAGCATCAAGATTATATTTAAAACAGGATGGCATGGAAAAGTGAGACCTTCAGTAACAATTTGACCCTTGTAATGGATAAAACTGGGAGGTTTTCAAAGTGCTTGAATTGTATTTCTGTCCTCATCCTGTAGTGCCAGGAGGAGGCAAAACTGCTTCATTTGTGAGCTGATGATATGTGCTGACACTGCTGTGCTGCTGCATGATCCAGGGTAGCTCAGACACCAAACTGGGGACATTGGGATTAGCTTTGTCTCAACCACCAAACAAAGGCCATTAAAAAAAACCCCTCCTTATTGGAATTGTGTGTTCCTTAAATCTTACTGTCTTACCCAACAAGTAGGCCTGAGGGTCTGGCCAGACTAACTGAGAGTGTTTCTGAGATAAAACTTTGTCATGATACTGGCACAAGGCAGGTAAACTCCTCCTGCAGCCAGCAGGACACACCTCCTCAGGCTGCAGGCTTCTCCTGGAGCCAGCCTCTGGGAGTTTCTGTTTGGGTGCTTTAGGCAGCTTCTACCAAGTGTCCAGGCTGGGAAGGATAAAACTGGGCACCACTGGAATGAGTAAAATGCCTTTTCCCCCAACACAAGGCTGGGTGTTACCTCGCTGGTGCTCAGCAGCTCCGTCTCTAGGGTGTGTTTTTGAAGTGACCTAAAGATACCATCTTTGTCAGGACCTGACACCTTCACAACTTCTGGAAATGCTTGGTTTTCAACTGTCCCCTTTGGGTCTTTTGTTCACTTGTTCTGGAAGTGCTGTTGTAAAATGCAAACTGAACATGAGAAACAGAAGATGTCATCAAGCTTTTATAAAAAGGTGATACTTGATCTGCAGTATCCCTGCTGAGGGGCAGGTAATAAACCAAGCATAGTCTTATCACTCACTTCTTGAAGATGCCTGAAATCCCAGTACAAAGTGGGATAAGCATAGTAGAGTAAGCTTAACTTGATTTCTTATAAATAACATTCTACTTATAAATTGGGTCATGCTATCCATAAGCAAAGTAGGATTGACATCTGAAGAAGCCTTCCAGGGTTTGATCTCCTGGGCACGGTCTCTTCAGGCCCACCCCTTCTTCTTTTTTTTTTTTTTAATTAATGCAAATATTTTATTCTCAAGTGTCTGCCTAAGGCCTGTGATGTTTGATATCGTGCCAGTACAGGCATTGTCTGAGTGGATTCTCTGTGGGATATTGGATGGAACTGGTTGGATATTGGTGGTTGGAGTGGTATAGGCAAAACTTGTTTTTCTCCTGAAGGTCACTGTCCTGGAAGGGGAAGCCTGTTCATTCCAGCTCACTGCTACAGACACTCTCTGACCCCTGCAAGCATTGCCGAGGCATCAGAAGGCACAGGATCAATGCAAAAAACCAAGGAGCATCTGTACAGTGAGGCCACAATGCTGAACCTCTCACCATCACTCCCTTGCAAAGCCACATCCCTAAGACAGTAAATTAGAACAAACTACTTACACTGGTTAAATGTATGTGTTAAATTGTGTAAGAGAACATTTTACAGCTAGCCAGTTCTTGAGCACTGAGGAACTAGGAACATCAAAATCTAAAACAGTTTACTTCAAATTTGAAAAAACATTTCTCAATATATCTCAAGATGTCGACTAAAGTGGCTGATTTTCTAGTCAGCACAAAGCCACAGAACAAATTTTAAAGTAATTTAGACCATGTTAGTTTTACTGTAAATAATGTAGCATTGTTTGGCAGTAGTTTTATGTTTGTATCCCACACAGTGTCAAATTCAGCTCCTGCAACTGATACTTGGTGAAATTGATATCAAATTGTAATTTACATTGTTAGGAAAACTATTAAAAATACTGTACCTTGTAGTTAGTCTTACTACTGAGAAATAGCTGCTGGACAGCACACAGATTGCTACTGGTACTGTTTGGGTGTTTTAAAAAAGGTTAATAAAATACAAGCAAGGTAGAAAACAGGATTAAAAAGCATTGGTTTGGGTACAAGTTTTTCTGAATTGGGTGGAGCAATAAGAAACCCGAAAAACACATTGCACATATGTGCACCCTCTGTATAAAGACAGACATACAAAGTGGGGAAACTGGTGTGCACTGGGGTAGTACACTAAAGTCTCTGATTCTGTAAACTTGAATTCCTAATTTTATAAAAAGGGGAACTGAGTCTGGTTCCATTTTTGAGTCCCCATGGGTTACACTTCAGACTACCCCACGGTTTGGCACAGTACACTTTTAAGAGGCAGTCTCTGCTGAAGGGACCCCAGCACTGGGAAACGAGGCATAAAATGTTTCAAGACCAGGTGCAGAGGGAGAGTGTGAGCGGTGGCCTTGCTGCCTCCTTGGAATTAGCCAATACTGTTAGTCCTGTACTCTCATGACTATTAAGAGTTTCACTATTTGCAAAATCAGGCTGATCTAAGTACAAGTTCTGTTTACTGTAGCTAACTAAGCAAGTACCAGAGGCTGTGCAGACTGAGATTTCTAATTTAGACCTATTCTGATTTAGCTCAAGCTGATTCACAGCAGGTGTAAACTAAACCAAAACAAGAGCGTCCTCAGGAGTTTGTGGGCAGCATAACTAAAAAAGGTTACTTAATGGAGTATATCTAATATTGGGTTAACTCTTCTTAACACAAGGAATTTGTAATGCAAGAGGAAATAACACTAAACTTGAACAGGAGATAGGTAGAAGAAACAAAGTAATGGTAAAACAGAAGGGATCTCATTGTTCTCCCAACAACACAAACCCTCTGAAATTAAATCCCTAAAAAAATGCCAAGCCTCGTTGTGGACCTGATTCTCAGTTTCTCATTATTTTCTTTAAGGTTACAGAGGCTGGGTAGGTCAGGTCATGGGGACAAGATGGCAGAGGGGAGCTCCACATTTGAAGAGCTTTAATGGAAAGAACCTATGAATCAGATGGCAAGACCCCCTTTCAGTCTGTGAGTAACAAATGGAGAATCATGTCTCACAGACATCACACCAGCCTCTGTTCCTGGGAAGCAGTTACCTAAGGCCAGGAGTTACAGTTCTATTCTCTACTTTCCATCTGGCCACATTCCACTTCCCCACAAGTGTACTGATTCCTTTAGAAAATTGTCAGGTTATTCTGCCTTATCAATCATACACTGTTCTACACCTTTTTCCCCCCAAATGTCACTTATGTTTATTTTTTACTCTATATCTAGCATGCATTTTACAATTCATTTCCCACTTACCCTTTCTAGCTAAGGCAGAATGTTGGCTCTGGTGTTACCAATGGAACTACAGGAATCTATTCACTCTACTGTAACATACATATCCCATACCATAATTCAGAACTGTCCCACGCATGGGAAAGAAAAGACATTACAGGGAAACTATTTCTTCTTAAGGGAATATGTTGCATTTAGAAAGCTGAAGGCCTGATTCTGGACTCATCATTCAGACAAAACAGTTCATAATTTCAGTGGGAACACAGCTGCAATAAGGGTGGTACTGTGTTCTTAAAGTCTTGATTACAAATCTTTTAATTATCCTTAAATCAGACAGGAAGATACTGGTCTGCAAACTGAAGAGAGTTGTTGTTTGGTTTAAGGTCTACCTGTCCTGACAGAAGGGTTTGCCAGTCCCAGGACGCCTTGGCTGGGTCTGGCTCGTGCCCTCCCTTCCCTGCTGGCGTGCCAGGGGTGCTGTGCCCGGTTCCCGTGCGGTGCATGCAGTGCGGGCGCATGCGGCTGCTGCAAGCACGAACTACGACTGTCACAGGCTAAAGAAAGAGAAAAAGCTGCAGCTTCGTAGTCAGACAAAGAAATGATGCGAAAAACCATTGAGCGGCACTAACTCACAGACTAAGTACAAACTAAATTGTGCTATATATTAGTATAAAAACATGGTTTAGTAAGAATGGCACTGGTTCAGAAGGAATTAGGACTTCCATCTTGGTTCCGTTCAGTCCACAGTGAGAGCATTGTAGGACAGGCCTGCCCTGTTGCCTGAGCCACTTGCCACAGTGGCTTTAGGCCACAGCCCCTTCCATTTCTTCCCTTTTTAGATCCACATTGTTGGTACTTTCTGGGAGTAGCCCAGGTCAGGTCTGGTCATCTTTCCTAATGTGGCACCAGAATAGTTCATTCTTATCCTCTGATATTTTTGAAATATCATTCAGGTTTCCCTCTTCTAATCTCTCAGAGCTGGTCGGTTTTAAGGATCATCCTCTCCTGTAGACACCATGAGACGCATTGCTACTGGTAGGTGGTCTGTCAGGCCTGCTAACTGGGTAATAAAGCTGAACTCTTCCACTTCCTGCAGAAGGAAAACATCAGTAAGAAAAGGAGCTGAAAAAATTGGTCTGTCATTCCACACATCAGAACTCAGCCTCTTGGAACTACCTTGGTGTGTTACAGAGGTGTGGGACCAGCCAGGCTTGGCTGGGCTAACAGGGAGCTGCCACTCAAGGCATGTCAGAGGGCTGCAGGGGATAAGGTGAGCCACTGGGAGCACCCAGCTGAGCTGGTCTGGATGAAATCTGTTGTACTTTTTCTTTCCATTTACAGTAACATCTGTGTTGTTCCAGACAGACTCATCTGCAGCGCTGCAGTAGGTGATCTGTGTGCAGGGTATGGTAAACACGTGTGAATGAGCTCCTCATTTTCACCATGGAATGCTGTACAAGGCAAGGCCCTGCACTAGGAAGCAGACTGCACCCTACAAGTTCTCCTTCTGGGTAGCTCATGTCAGCTTCTGCCTACATATTGCACAGCTGTAACTTAGGTAGGTTTTCATAGGCATAAAAAACATCCAGGCACTTGAAAAGATTAAAAAATATTCAGACTGCAGGCATAGGAAAAGCATCAAGCAAAACAGTTAGGCAAAAGCTTAAAGGAGAGCGAAAATGAAGTTGGCTGGTTGTTTTTGAAGAGCAGTACATCTAGAAGTGCCAGAATCCTTGAATTCATCCTAACTTTGTTACAGCTTTACAAACATGGTACCTGCATGCAGAAGTGGAGAATAGAAAACAGCAGGTATGAGTTTAATCCAAGCAGAACAGGTTGCAGTGCCATTCAGACAGGTTTGTTGTGCAAGTTACAGCCTTTTTGGCAACTCTGAGACTTACCACTTTCCATTCCAAGTAGAGACCTTCTTCTGTATAGAGCATATAGTCAATCCTCCTCCCATTTCCCTTCAGTGATGCCTTCCTCCCCTTCTGACTGGAACTGTGGTTCTTGCTGGTGGGATAGACTAAGTATCCTTTCCTTCCTTCTTCACTTTCCAGCACCCTAGTTAATTAAAAAAACAAACAAAACAAGTTTTAATGTTTAAATGTTTGCTTATCCTTTCCATTTATGTGTTACCCAAGGTTCTCTCTAAATCCTTGGTAAAGGTAATCCCAGTCCCAAAAGACTGTTAAACCTGTAAAGCACATCTTCTTCCAAATGTATTTTCCAGGATTAGGCTGCACTAACTGCTGACAGTGCTTTTAAAGCCTCCTGGCAGCCTTGGCATCACTGGTGCTGTCTTAGAATTTCCTTGTAGCCAGGAGAACAAACACTGAGAGGGGCGCCTGCCATTGGTACTATAAGGCAGCTCAGAGCCCCTCTGTTGATTTCCAGTGTTGCTGAAACTGGCAGAGGAGGAAGTTGTTTCCTGGATTGCTTTAGTACAGACCTGAGCACTTTGATACAAACCTCTCCATTCTGATCAGAGCAACTCCTGAAATTACAGCATCCAGCTCTAGAGACGGCGTGTGGATGAGGGCTGATTTGCAGGAACAAATATCTGGGCACATGGTGGTTGGTTTTGTGCAGGTTTCAGCATCAGATTACTGTGTCTTGGACCCCAAGCTCTTACTTCACCAAAAATGACAGCCATTAATTTACTTGTTTCCTGTATGTGGCACTGCAAACTGCACATGGATGTGCTCAGCAGGTGCCCCCACCTTGCAAGGAGATTACTCAGCCCAAGGCCACAAACAGAAGCACTCAAAACTGAGAATTGGTTCTCTAGGTACCAATCTTGTGTACAAGGAAATAAGATGCTGCTTCCCCATTAAAATACTTATTTTGGGTGCTTAAACCTTCACTGTAAGTATTAAACAAGACTGTTAAGGCCCTGGGCAATCTGATCTAACTTTGAACTTAGCCCAGCTTCAAATGTGACTTTGGACCAGGTAACCCACACAGGTCCCTGTCACTCTGTTTTTACAGTAATCCTGTGCTGTTCTGTGTTGTTTTGCTGTTGTGTTGGATTTTGAAGGAAACTTGTTTTACCTTCCAGTGTTCTATTTAAAGTGTTCTCTTTAAAAGTGCCAAAGGAGCACTGAGGGGAGCAGACCCAGCTGTTGTGCACAAGGGTGACATCAAATCCAGCACAGGTGAGTGGCACAGCTGTGCACGCAGAGAGGGGCTGCTCAGGCTGTGGTTTTGCTGTATCTGCCTTAAAGTTTTCAAAACCACTTCCTCAAAAATCTCCTTCCTTTACTTACCTGCCAAAACCTGAGCTCAAGGTTCTGTGGTTTCCCTTGTAAGAGTTGATTATGCCATTAAGCTGCATCATCAACTGTCGCAGGAGAAACACTGAGCCATGGACTTGGGTCCTAGCAGGCACAAAGCCTTTAATGTCACCTTGGGAAAAAATAAGATACTCTTGATCACCTGGTTTTTTAAGACTTGACTTGGATGGGTTGTATGGGGTTAGGTTCAGGAATTTTTTTGATGCATGCATGTGAGATTACAGAACGGAGGGAAAACAAGGGACAAACACATGTGATGTGTTTTAATGTGTGAGTTTCAGATGGTTGCTTTGTCACATTTTGGGGTTTTGGAAGGACCTGAATGGTGGCAGAGGGGTCTCAGCACTGGCTACAGTTGATTAGGTCTCAGTAATGTTATAATCTCTTAGTTTGGGTCAATTGATAGATTTGAGAAGCACTTTATGTGCTTAAACAGGCTACGTGTCAGAACTCTGATCATGTGGTCATTTGATCAGAACTTTTCTTAAACTCCCCTTCAGACTTAAGGAGGTATTGAAGGTTCTTAGATCTTTTTGTAATCAGTTTATGATTGCTTTGTTTTAATAAGTTACATTAAATTAGCTCATTGTCTGCACCCCATTTTGATTCTCCAAAGAGCTCTTGCAAATGATTCACTTCCTTAGATTGTTTTTCTAGGTTGGAAAGGAAGCAAGTTCTTTGATGGTACTGACCTCTTTCAAAAACTGTATTTATATTTGGCAAAGTTAATTAAGTAACAAAGTAGAAGAAAGTGCTGATTAGCTCTGCAGTGCTACTGCAAAAGGTATTATTTGCATTAATTTAAAAGATGAATTTGTTTCAGCTTCAGTTATGTCTTTTAAAAAGTCTATGAGTGCTGCCTATTCACTTAACCTGCACAAGTGCTCATGGAAGGGAAATGTTAATTTCAAATACATGAGGGAAGCAAATTGTAAATGTGCATGCATGTGCTGCTGCTGATAACTTGCACCTCTGTGTGCTGTGTTTGCTGTTTGCCTTTCCAGGAAGTCAACACAAGTAAAGGACAGCTGGCTCTGCTGTGCTGGCAGTTAAACACTGACAATTTGAGGGAACATTTCTAATTATCACAGAGTTGCACAATGAAACCTGAATTTTAGAATAATTAGAATAATAGTCTTGATTCATAGGATACAAAGAAAGGGAGAATAAAGTAATTGGAACTTCATTTTTCCCTGATGGGCTTTCAGTCACAAACACCCCAGAGCTGGAATGAGAAAGCCCCATCCCTCAGCTGGTTGGTTGTGTAGTGCTGACCCAGCTGCAGAGAGTGAAGGAGCACCAAGAGCACTGACTGTGAGTGAGCCATAAAGCAAAACTCCCTCATCCCAAACCTCTCTCAATCCAGCCAGAAGCACCTGAGCTAAGGAAGACTTTTCTCACTGGTGTTGCAGCCTTTAGCTCAACTGTGAGCCCCTGTCCAGCAGTGGAGACTGGAAAAAATTGCATTTAAATTTTTTCATAGCTGTGCTGGAGTGTGCTCTCCTAGACCTGCTTCTGGTCAGGGTTCAGAGATAAAAATGAGCTTATGCCAGTGCTTAACTTGAAGATGGCAATCATCTCTGTGAAATGGGATTATTTGCATGCATTTCTTGAAGCCTTTCTGAGCAGAAGCTTGTGTGGCTTCCAGGACTGTGGCAGGGCCCAGGTTGTTACACCTAGCTAATTAATTGCTTTATAATTGTGAATTACTTGTTCATTACTTGTACCAAGTCTGTTGTTCTAGTCTGATGTTTTATGTATGCTGTGCTTAACACAAAAGAGATAGTTAAGAATGAGTTGTTCTTTTGCTTTTATGGCCTATTTATTTTAGTAATGTGAAATACTTAATTTTATTTATAAACCAGAGAAGAGTGCTGATGAAGAAATAATTCTCTGCATAGCTGACATTGCCAATTTAAACATCTGTAAAGCTTCATCAAGGTTTATCATCGAAAAACTTGAGAATGGATCAATTCCAGGTGGTACCCTGCTTTGCTGTGCATATGAAGAGTATTTGTTAGCTACATAGTGCCCCACAGCTACTGTGCTATTTAACATTTAAATGTCTTTAAAGCCCAGAATCCCATTAATTGTTTTAAATTTCCCTGAATTTCTTTGCAAATTCCCTGTTTGCCAGTCCCTTGCAGGGACAGCAGGACAGACTCCCTCGGCCACCCATGGCTTCTCCAAAACCTGAGCACCCCCCCACAAGCACCCACAAGCACCCCCTGCTTCCCTGCAGAAAGAGCCAGGGGAAAATACACTCTCACTGTATTTCATCAGTGCAATGGGATTATAACACACTGCAGAAAGCTGAAAGCCACATTTAGCAGGCAAGAAGCCTCACATATATTCTGTTCCCAGCACTCAAGGTTGTTTTCCAGTTATCACCTCCTGAGGTGCTGTGCATACCCAGAGGTAGCAGAAGTAGTATTCTGAATTCTTTATTGATCATTTGCTTGCTCCCTGTTTAATCAGTCATGTATTTGTCAGTGGAACACAATTGCTGAATACAAGTAACTCTTCAGGGAATAAAATATAATACCCCAAAAGGAATTTAATGGCACATTGTCTGAAAAGGCCACTTTAAAACACAAGGCTTGTTTGGGTTTAATTTCTTTCATTTGTTTGTTTTTGCTTTGTTTTGTTTTTCTTGGGGGATGAAGGGAGTCAGGTTTTGTTTTGGTGTTTTGGTTGTTTTTAAATGCTCCAAGCCTGCTCTTGGAGGCATAAAATACAATGTTACACCCACAGAGAGATTTGCATTTGCAGAGTTGATTCTAGGGCCAAATTACTTTATTCTTGTTTTCCAGAAGTCCCTTTCACATATACTAAAGTTATGTTTTTAACATGTGAATAGAAATGTCTGGAAATTTTCTAAGCTCTCGAATGTGAAAAGCAGGATTTGCTGTAGAAGTTTTTTATTTTGGAAGTAAACTAAACCCAGACCTGTTGTCTAGAATTCAACTTCTTTGTCCAAAACTGAAAGAAAACTTCAGGGTGTGGCCTCACTTAATACCTTCAACCAAGTGTCCATCTGTGCCATGAAGTGTACTGTGCTTGGTGAGCAATGACAACATCAACTGCCTCTAATGTACCTTTCCCATTATGGGAGTCAACAGAAATGTCTGGACTGGCTTCTGAACTTAAATAACTCTACCTCTGTAGTATATTTTGGTAATGAATAGTTAGAACATCTTTTATTGGTAGTCATGATGATAAGGTAGTTATTTAGCACAGTAAACTTGCCTTCATGGTAGAGAAGGTGACAAAAGGCTTGTCACATTCATTAAGTGCTGCTCTAAAATGTACAAAGCTTATTAATTTCTCTCCACTGGCATATTGTTTAACAAACAGGTATTCAAGAAATTTATCTTAAGACTACTGCTGATTAAGATTTTTTTGTATTTCTCATAACTCCACTAGCTCAAACCAAGGACACCTGTTTCTCAGCATCCAACACTCTCTGGAAGTGATGTTGCACTGGTATCAGTGGAAGATCCTAAGCCATATTCCTAGTTGTGCTGTTTAATTCCTCTCTGTATTTGTGAGCTGGTGCTTTTAGGTGTATTGAACTCTGCAATGAATGGGTAACTCAGCAGTTGTTGGGCTGAGGGTGGTGTTTTAAACTTTAGGGGCTTTTTATTTGAGGAAAACTGCATTTCCTTTTGTTGTTGCCCTTTACAGTGCTGTGACCACAGAACTGGCTGCCTGCAGAGACTTTCAGACAAGCTGTCCATGTTCCCTTTCTGGGAGTGCCTGGAGTTTCCTGTGCTATGGGCCTGCCCAGGGAGGACCAGCTCTGGAGACAAACAGACCTGGCCTGCAGCTGCTCTCATCACCCACTGAAGCCAGCCTTACCTGACTTAGAGAACCAGCCTCTTTTCCTTCCCCTTTCATTCTCTTCCCCAAACACCCCTGGGTAAAAATTTGATCATTTGTTTTGTTTTCAGTCCATAAAATACCTCTCAATCTGAACATCTGAAATGTTAAACAGCAAGCAATGAACTTGCTTTTTACAGAACTGTCTGAAACATGTGGAAAGGTTAGGAATTGCATACTTCTGTAGGTTATCTGGGGTGCACACTTCTTCATCATACAATCCTTCAGGATCCAACAGGGTACCTGTGAACAGAAAGGGAGATGTGAGTGTCCCAGCACAGCTCCTGGGATGTGCCTCTTGGGAAGCTTCCAGAGGCACAGGTGTGTGGGAGAGAGGGGACTGCTCTGACTGAGAGCACACTGTGTTCACTTCTCCTCTCTCCAGACCTCCCTGCTGCCTGCCACCTTGCAGATGTCTTCACACTTCCACTTTCTCAGCCCCCATGTCTCTGATTTGTTTTTCTCCTACCACAGAATAAAGCCTCATTATTAAAAAGTTGTACTTATCTTTAGTATCTTCACTGTTACTAAAGCTCCTCTGGAGAAAGTATTCATTCCTGTTCTAAAACTTCAGCAAGTTCAACTGAGTCTCACCAGGTATTAATATCTCAGAGTTCCAGATAATCTTTTACAATACAAACCTTACAAGTTCGTGGAGTTGATTTGCTTTGTTACATCCTCACTGACAGTACTTATTGAGCACCAAATGGAACACTCTGATCAGAAGCTGAAGGCTTTCACTGCATGCACAAAGTACAGAAACAATAATTTGGCTTCCTTCCCCTCCAAGTAATCTAGAGATTATTTTGAAAGTACAATATGTGGGGAAGGCATTCAGGTAGCTTGATGCATGAGTTCTAGAATGTGGGCTGAAGTTCAAGATCTCTGTTTGGATCTTAATTATCATTCCACAAGATATTGTTAAGGTCTATAAAATTTATGTTATAGAAATACCCCTTATAAATATTTGTCCTCCACTCAAATTCTTACTGCTGGTCAGCTGAAGCAGCTGCTGCTTAGAGCTGGCTGTGGGTGACAGACAGGGAGGTGTTCCCACACAGGACTTACCAATTGCCCAAGGTTTATCCTCCCCAGGACCAACTCGACACGGGTCTTTGTAGTGTGTAAACAGAGAATGCTGTTGCTCCAGCTTGTCCTCTGCAGCGAAAAAACAACCCCAAGAAAAGGCACATCAGCTCCTGCTTGTGAACAGCTGCACAACTGTGTGTTCTGCCACAAGAGCAACACCAAGCCCTCGTTTCCCCTCAGTATAAATACCTAGGTTTGATCTGAATTACTTCAGCTGTAGCTTTACTGCACAGCAGGATCCTGCCTTGGTCAGAAATTCCAGCAAATGCTTCCTAATGAAAGTGCTTTCCTGGGCTTTCTTACAAAGTCTTTTCTATGAATGGTATTTTTGGTAGTTTTTAGCTCTAAGCTGAAGTGAAAATTTTCCAGTGTGTCTCTTCCCTCTGCCATTGCCATTGCTTTGCTTGCACAGTACAAAACTTGTTGAGATAAAACACCCAGAGGAGAGCTGGGCTGGCTTCCCAGTGGCAAAGGGAATGGCTGTTTGTGGGCATATTTACACATCTCAGTAAGTTTGAAGATAAAACCATATGCTTTCTTTGCTTCAGAAGAATTCCCTGCCTGAATGTTTTCCAAGCTATAAAAGATAAGGGAAAGGACAGGCAATTGATAATTTGCTTGGATGCTATCTACAGCATAAAAGCCATTCTAAACAAAATCAGCATGAGCTATCAACTTTAAATTAAATTCTTCCTAGTTGCTACTGTGCTCCTTGCATTGAAAGCATACAGCACATCAAACTCCCAGGGTCACTTGGTAAGATACCCCACAAAAATGCACACACCAGCATTTCAGAGCCTGAGCAAACCAGCAAGTTCCAGTTCTGTGCGTGCTGCTTATCAACACAATTGCCACAGCCAGGAAACAAACTGGAACTTGAAAATGCCAATGGCTACAATTCCACTGTTAAATGGCAAAGAAGCTGCAAACAGCACCTGGAATCTTCCTTACAGCACTTAAAACCTTTTACAAGATTAGAACATCTTAGCAACACTTGAAGGCTCTCTCTTGGGATCGTCAGAATATTCACCTGAGTTTGGAGCTGCTGCTGTCATGTATTTGTCACTGTCTATGGGCCAAGAGAATGTGAGAAAATGGGAAATAAAGTCTGAAACAAAACTCTGAACTGTGAGCTGTGTCTCTTAGACAGAGGCCAGTTCACACACCAAGGATCACATCAAATCTGTGTAAAACGCTGGTCTTGCCAAGTGAAGAAGCTGCAGATCTCTCTGCTGAACAAAAAGGTGGAGTGAAGCAGTGCTGTGCTCACAGCTGTTGGCTCATTTGCCATTATGTTACTCACAATCTTTAGTACAGCTGACTGACAGTTCATCTGTCTCATTACATCTTTCCAGCTAGCTCTTGTAGAGCTCTCAGTCTTGAGAACATCCTCAGAACTGCAAAGAGATTGAAAAACTAATTTTTCTGGGAATCCTGGAGTTGTGGCAGATGATTGGAGGACTTACCCTCCCTATGTTCTGCCAGGTGGGCAATGCAGAGAATTCTCTTTCTGTCTGAGCAGCCAATGGGCTTGTTTAATGTTGGTGGAAAAGTAGAACATGAAATCTTTGCCATTTTTCATTTCTCTGAGTTTTCCCTTGTTGTATCATATGTCTACAGAATCTCCCTCAAAACCAAGATAGATTAAAAATTATTCATTTACAAATGTGCCACTGACCATGACAAGTCACAGCTGATGACACAAAACTTTACCCATCTGATTGGAAGGCTTTAAAAACATAATAGACTTTTACACAAGTCAGTCCAAAGCAACATGACAGTAGGTAACTTTCTAATAGCATTCCCACTAAGTGTGAATTCCCTGTATGAATGTTGCCATAATGTTCTGTAAAGCTGGAGGGGAGAACTGAGTTGCAGAAAATTTGTCATGAGCATAAGGTCACCCATGGACCTAAAGAGCTTTGAAAAATGTACTGTCAATATAACTAAAAATAGAAGCTTGGTATTCACTAAAACATTAATTAGCTGTTGAATCAGTCTGTGGGGTGTAAAAGGATATAGAAAATCATAAAGAGAATTACAGGAAGCTGATTATTGCTTTAAAAAAACTTAAGATACTCAATTAACCTATAATGCTAACAAGTGTCCCTAAAACAATGAGTAATGTAAAAATGGAGGAGAGAACTTTAAAACATTGCATTAATCTTGCTTAGTACATATGTAAAGAAAGCAATCTGAAAATTAAAAAATTAAATAGACAGCTCAATTCCAGTTTGCAGCCTGGGTGCATTTTAAAGGGGAGGGTGATGTAAACAAGCATTAGAGATAGCAAAGATAAAGATAATTTTTGTAACCCATTTGTCAATCCTCTTTAGCAGCAGTTGCAATGTTTACAACTATTCCTATTTTTTCTTTTTCATTAAAAAGACAGCTCAGAATTGCATTAATTACGCTCTGTGCTTCTTGTGCAAGATCTTGGGTAGAGTGCCAACACTTCTCAGGTGGAGAGTCCTGACCATATGTTCTGCCTCACAGCTTCACTCCCATCTCTCTCTCCTCATGCTGCAGAGCCCATTCACTCTCGACTTGTGATCTGACTGGGCATTCTCCCATTTAGTTTGCAGCAGCTTGTTTATTTCCTTATGGACACCTTTGCCTCCATCCAGCCAACAATATTACAAGTGAAATGGTGAAATTGCAGCAGATGTGTCTATTTGTGTCCCCAGCTTCTGCCCCCCTTGCCTGGCACTGCTGCAGCCTCCTCTGCCTGTGTGGCAGCTTGGGCAGCTGAAGAGCTGTTAATTGACCCTTTCCTTCCTGTATTCCCTCAAAAACTCACTACCACTGCTGCATTATACTTCACCCTGAGATGTGTTTGTCTGACTACAGCATTCTGTAGCCACTTCCTGCTCTCCTCCAGCAGTCAGAGCACTGGCCAGCACCTCTCCAAGCATTCCAAGTTCACTTTGGATCCCAGGCTGTGATGGATTTACTGTTTGTACCTATGAGCTAGAAACAGGTGAGGGAAAGGCTGGGGTTTGGGTTGGTGGTCTTTTCTACCCAATTAAATGTTTCTCCATCTTTGCTAAAATCCTCAGTTTCAAGTGTCTGATACAAGAAATGAGATTAAAGTTTGGGATGTTTTAGATCAGACAGTGCTTTTTGTTACAATTGCTTCTGGTTGCTCTGTACTTCAGTTACCTGAGACTTCTTATAAAGACTGCAGAACCCACTGGGTGCTGTTCCCAAATTCACCTGTTCATCCACAAACCCGGATCTGAATTGCTGGATCTCACTTTGGATGCTGCAGCCTGAGCTCCCCTGGGCACTGTCCCTGTGTTCCACCCCTCCCTGGGCTCTCTGTGTGGCAGCATTTCAGTTGTGGCCCCCCAGCCCCAGCCACTGATCCATGTGCCAGCTCCACACCAGCAGGGAGCTCTGCTGGATGCCTGAGCTTGACAGAGCAGGGAGGCACAGAGGATACACAGGCACAAAGCTCTGCACTCCATGCTGGCAGTTTAACTGTTAACACAGCATAATATTCATGTTTGGGAAAAGCTTCCGTCTCTGTGAACTCACCACCCATTAATTATGGTTTTGTGGGGTTCTTTTTCTAGTACCCTCAGCATCCAATTAAAAGAAAAAACCCAATTTCTTAAAATAAAAAAACCCTAAAAGTACATAACATCAGTTAATTTTTTTCCACGACTGATTCAGCAATGTTGAATTCTCTCTGCAGAATTAGTCTCCTATGTTTGTATATATGTACTACTAAATTATTTTTAAGTGCATGAATTTACTACTTTTTCTCCACAAAAATCCCATAGCATACATGTTTCTCATCAGTAATTAAAACTGTGGGACAGTAAGTGTCTACCTCATTCAAATGAAGCTAAACCACTGGATCTGTCCTCATTATTGCTACCACAAGTCACAAATTATTGCTCTTTGTGCCTTAAAACCCATCATGCTTAATAATTCCACAGAGCTCACGGGATGAGCCAAAGGGAGTAGCTTGCACTTAAAGCTCATGCCTATTTTAGAACTGTCTGTAGCAATTAAGTTTCTCCTAGCAAAAGCCAGTCATAATTTAGTATATAGTCATATACAGCTATAACCCACAGGGATCAAGAACATTCCTATTCCTTTTCAGGACTGGTAGACACCAGGAAAAGGCAAACCTTATCTTACCAGAGGAGCAGTTATCAAAGTTGAGATCTCCACAGAGTACATCAAAAGCCACCAGCTCCTCTGGATTGGCTGTACTGGAGGAGGAGGTAGATTTTCTGAATTCAGACAGCCAATCTTGAAGCATATCCAGTTGCTCACATCGAACAGTAGTGTCTCCTGTAGCAAACAGACAAACAACCAAAACAAGGAGTAAGAGCTCCTTCTAGAATGCTACCCAGCCATGTAGGAGTTGCTGAGCTGTTGGCAGACTCCTGAGAAAAAGGCTGCAATAAGATAAGAAATGGTGTGGCCAGAAGTGCACTCATAGTGCTTAGCCTGTCAGGAAGTCCAGGAGAAACAACCCTTTTTGATGGTTTTAAGTATCTCTCTCTGGAACCAGTCACATCTGAAGAAATGAGAAGTCCCCTGTGCTGCAGACAACCAGCCAACATGATGTCTCTTGCTGTGGGAGAGTCTGATGCACTGCATTTATAACCAGGAATTCAGAGTTAAAATCCTACTTCAGGCAGAACTAGACAGGATGTTCTGGGTTAAATCACTTGATCTTGTTTTGCTTTCTAATTTTTAAAAATGAAAAGTTTAACTTTCAGGTGTAAATAGTAAATATACATCCATGTTAAATCATCTCACTTGTACTATAGTAGTCCATGTGAGGATGGGTTTCATTAATGTTCAAGTAAGGGCGCCTAAACTGAAAGTATTTTTTCGTATTTCTAAAGTCACACGTTGGAAACAGGTTTAGGTAGGCAGGAATTCAGAAATAAAGAACCAGATTCTTTTCACCAGTTCTGGGGAGTTACACCAGGATGTTTTACATGAAGGGCTGAGATTGATTGGTTGCCAAATGAAACCATCTGACACACAAAACAGCTCTTTAATTACAGCAACTAACCACACTTAACTTCAAGCACATTAGGTGACAAGAAGTCTAATAAAAAATGATTACTGTCTCTCTCTCACAATGATTACAGCAGATTATTTTGATGGGGGCAAAGGAGCAGAAATATACATTCTAGAAAGAATTCTTTACCATATTGTCTTCCCCTTTCGTTTTCACTGTCCCTGTAGTTAACAGCTATAATTTTGCTTGTTTCAGACTTTCCAAGATATATCAAGTCAGAACATTACTTTTCTTCAAAGTAAAAGATTTGTCTTCAAATGCCAGAATAAGAAGGAAAAGCAGCAAACCCAAAATTACTTTGTCTGACTAGAATTTTACGTTCACATAATTTACTACTTTGTAAAACCTATTTGAATCATCAGTTATGTATGTCCAGAGCTGCTTTTAGAGGCCACTGTGGAGATGGTGAATATTTAAGTCTACACCCTCACAGTTTATTAATCACTCATTTCAACTGCAGCTGTCACCAGGACTCTCTAAAGAGTCTTAAAAAGTGAGCTCTGCAGCACCAGCACTGTTACTGCATTAGTGCACACAGACTCCAGAGCCCTGGAGTCCCATCAGGACTTCACCTTCCAAACACAATTACCCTGTGAAGGGTTGAAATTTCAACAACATCTTGGGGCAGGGGTGAGCAGAAAGGTCCATGAGTTAAAGTAACAGTTAAATACAAACAGAAGCAGAAATGTTCAACCAAGGATTATTTGATAAACGCTAAATAATTAAAAGAAATATTGAAAAGACCATGACTAGAGAAAGAGGGTTTTAAGCAGGTTCTGACATTGACTCATCTCGTCAGGCTGGTAATTCCAACAGCAAAAAATCTGATCTTTTCCTTCTGCTTGTGTTACTCTTAACAAACCTTTGCCAGCTGGGCTGTACTATAAAAGATGCAAGTGTTTCCCAGATCTGTTCCCTAACCTACATTTTCTAGTTACTTGTACCTCAGGTTTCCATTGTACCCTACTCACACAGCTTGACACAAACCCAGAGCCATGTACTCTTGGGAAAGCCCCTTGCTATGAGAGCCCAGGAGAGGCTGACAGTGAAGATGGAGCTAAACAAAAGCAGGGAAATAGGTCACGTGGAACAAATAGAGCCTGGAGCAGGTGACACTCACTACAAAAGGTAACACATCCACCCTGCTGAGCTCAAGATAGGGGCAAAATGACACATTCATGGAATGTATGAGCTTGTGAAAGGGACCTCTGGAGATCACCCTGTCCAACCCCTCTGCCCAAGCAGGGGTCACCTACAGCAGGACCATGTCCAGTCAGGTCATGAAAATCTCTGTGGAAAACCTCTGGGTAGCCTGTTCTGGTGCTTCATCATCCTTGCAATGAAAACCATTTTCCTTTGTTTAAATGGCATTTCAGTTTGTGCTGACTGCCTCTTGTCCCTATCCTGGACCCCACTGAGAAGAGGCTGTCTCCATGTTCCTTGCACCCTCCCATCAGGTTTTACACTTTGACAAGGGATTTCTCCTCCTGAAGCTGTCCCAGGTTTCTCATTCCTGGTGAAGCTTATTCAAATTCATGGACTGTCCTCCTGCAGCATCTGAATCTTCCTCTCCTGTCTCCTCTCCTTAGGCTGTACTTTCTTCTGACATGCCATTGTTTCCTCACAACTTTTAAGCATTGTGCTTGTTGACAAGAATGAAGTAAAATCTCATTCCCCACAAAGTCCCAATTACATAAATTGCTTCATTTTCTAAGATGGGCTTTTACATTCCTTAATGGCCAAGGGTTTTTTACTCATTTTCTGTGAATTTTCCATCTGGCATGGCTTCACCAAATAAGAAATAAAATAACAGGACCATTACCACAAGGGCATAAAACTCAGGCAGCAACCCGTCTTAGATCAGCATGAAAAATATAGCAAACCACTTAACTGAAACACACAAAAGTAACATTCTCCAAAACAGAAAAATCTTGAGAAAAACAAGAGACATGCAGGCAAAATGATGTTGTGTCTGATAAGATGCTCTGTTGTTGCTGGAAAAGCATTAACTGCACAGTGACACACATCTCTCTCTGAGGATGCTGAGCCTTTGTAACAGCCCTGCACAGCTTTTAACCCCAGGGCTCGACAGGAAAACAGCAGCCCCAGAGCTCTGGGAACGTGACTTTCATCTGCCTTGAGCAAAGTGTAGGACTTGAGACAGCCTGGCAGCCCTGAGCACCCCACTGGAGGTCATGGAAGTAATTGCTCTTCAGGGCACCACTGGGAGCAGGGGCATGAAGTCAGCTGAATTTCCAGGCCACAAGATGGGATCCCTCTAATGAATCCCTCTAATGAATGACTTGAATGTAACTGTTTTCTGAGATTGGTGTTATCCAGCTCACCGCAGCTCTTGAGCAGGTACTGCACATATCCACACACAAAAGTTACTTCTCAGACCCAAGTCTCAGCATCTCCCAATCATCAATAGCTTTGGAGATGAAAATAAGTGAGCTCATCAGACACCTAAGTAGAAGAGAAGTCAAAGTTGCAACCAGAACACTCAGGGCAACAGACATTTCAGGAACTGCTGCTGAAGTGAAATAGCATCAATAAATATTAGCAGAAGAGAACTAGGTAGTAACTCCCAACAAAGGTTCAACTTCTTAAACGTTCAGATGGAACCAGTGATCTGACTGCCACCAGGGATTAGCCAGAAAATACAGATTTGTGCTTATTGCTCTGCACTCTTTTCTTCAGGAACTGGCCTGGAAAAATGCACATTATTGTGTTGTGACTGGTTCCCACAGTCAGCATTTCCAAATTCTCTGAAAGCTCCTTTCAGCTTCAAGTTTTATGGAAGGATGAAAGGGTAATATGGGAAACTTCAGCCAGCATAAATAAATACTTCACCTTTGTTCATCATAGAAAAATCATACTTGCCCTTTCCATTCACTTTGAAAACACTTGAGTGAAAGCTGGCTTCAGTTAGAGCTCAGGGAAGTACTACCCTGACACCCTGACTGTTCTGTCCTACTCTGAAAGACATTGGAAGGAGCACTATGGTTGTGGGACAGAGCAGGTACAGGCCTAGTCACAGGAAATTAAAAGATCTAGTGGGGGCACTGCAGTATGGGATATACTGGCAGGGAACCTGGGGAAGAAGAGCAAAAAGACTTGCAAAAAGTATGATGTAAAGGCTAGTCACAAGGAAAAATTGTTTCCACATCACAAACCAAAGGCTTCAGTTCAGCTGTGGGACAGGCTGTGTCCCACCTGACTGTGTGCAGACCCCTGCACTTGGAACACTTAATCCAGGGTAGACTGAGGAAATTAAATAAACCAAAGTAAGAACAAAACACCTAAGAATGCAAAGGAGCAAAGCCCCCTTTTATTCTGCCAGGCTACTTTTCAGCTTGGTCAGGTCCACAGTCAGGTGCAGAGCAGCCTTCGACAGCTGGGGTAGCACAGCTGAGAGGAGAGGGAAGGACAGGCTGCCCTGGTGTGGATGTGAAGGCTCTGCTGCTTCAGAAACATCTGTGGAATCACTGCCTAAGGATGCTCAGCACAGGAGTTACTCCTGATGGCACATTTTGAAACACTGAGAGAGCTTTCTCAGTGCTGAGTTCTGCTTCAGCTGTGTGTAGGCTTGGGAGCCTGAAACTGGGGCCAGAGAAGTGTGGGTTCCCAGCAGCTGGACTGCCAATGGCTACATTCACACCAAATGCAGAGCAGGGATGTGAACAGGCTGTGAGACAGCATCCAGCAGGCTACATCATTTGGGCTGGGGCTGGAGTAGCTTGAGGCTTACTCTGCATTGATGGCCTGGTGGGGTGTCTGAGAGCCATGACTCAGCAGGACTTGGGATGTGGGTGGATTCAAGGCAGCAAAACCTGTCCAGAACATTAATCACTGACTAATCAAAAGACATAAAAGAACCATGTAAAATTAACAGCCCCATGGAAAATAATTACATCCAATCTCATTAAAGGATCCCTTCATTTGTCACTGAAATGCAACTATTTCCACAGTGGAAATGAAGAGCTTCTTCATAGCAGCAACCGGTATCAGGCAGAGACCTGAGAGGAAAAGCTGCATCTAGTTCTAAAGTTTCTTGAAAAAGTTGAGGGTCAGGTCTGAACGAATGGTAATTGCTCAGAGCAGAGTTGAGCCAGCACAGAAAAGCATTAGTAGCTGGTCCCTGATCACAAGCAGTTGGATCATTTCACTTTATACTTACGTAAGTATCGGAACTGTCAAGTGTAAGTTTATGTATCCTAGAAGGGAAACCAGGTTGCACTCAGCCATGTGTGACAAGATGATTTAAATGGCTGACCTTTTAAACACTGCTTGTTTATATAGATACACATCTTTACATCGTTAAACAGGTTTTTTGGAAAATTTGTTGAATGTGTGAATGTTATGAATCAAAAGATGCAAATCAGAAAGCACAGCTCTGCCGAACTTACAATCTTTAGTTTTCCGTTTCATTACATAAACAAACCTGATCTATCTTGGGACAGACTCTTAAAGCATTGTCTGCTCTATTTGAATGTAGTTTGAACCAGATAAGCCTAAAACTATGGAGCAGGAAAATAAAAGGTTGTGTTTTACCCTTGAACAAACTTTAGGCTGACTTTGAAAATAGAACATTACTTCCCCTTTTTCTTCCCTCCCCCCTCTTCCTCTTTAATATTTTAGGGATTTCACAATGTGGTTATCAAGGACTAACTGAGAATACATGACTAGGTAGTAAAAAGGAACAGGACAGAAAGCTAGGAACAAAACCCAAAAAACTAAACTAAACTGGAACAGCAATAAATCTCAGCTCCACAAGAGCAATCTCACAGTACATTACCCTAAGTTAAAAATAGAAAAGCAGAGAAGGATGTTACATTGTTAAAAAGTAGCTGAAAAATTCATTAATCTTTTTTAGAACCATCCAGTGTCCCTAATGGACTGGAGGGGCCGGCAGTGTTGTTGCCGAGTGCCGCCGGGGCGGGGAGGGAGCAGCCGCACCCTCCGCACACGAGGAGCCGCCTCCAGCACCCACGGGCGGCCCTGCCTCGCCTCGGCCCCAGCTCATGGGCAGCCTGGCAGGGCTGTCCTGCTTCCAGCAGCCACCAGCACAACAACCACAGCCACAGCAGATAAATGGAGTGGGTATCCAACCCTCTGCCTCAATGAAATGCTGATCATACTCCAAGTAAAGGTCTGTAGATTTGGCTTTTATTACTACACCTACTCTAACTACAGAACTGCTCTTAAACAGATGACCAAGAGAATTTGCCACTGAGTGTATTAACTTGCTAATCATTTATGGATGAAATTTGCATGTCAAAAGCCAGAGAATTTTGGCTTTTTCCACCAGAAATCAGCAGCTAGAATTAGTCTCCCAATATGTATCTTCTGATTATCCCCCAGTTATTTACAAAGAACATTTTTGTTTATATGCTGATACTCACAGTATGGGTTATTAAATGTTGTTGAGTAGCAGTGATAGTAAGGTATTTCTAAAATACCAGTATTTGGTTAAGAGGGAGCGAAGTTCCCAAGGGACATTTTTGTTTGTGCCCTATGACAATTACTCTGGGACTGAAGATGTGAAGGGTTGGGGATACTTGTCCACCCTTCTTTGCAACACATGCTGCACCTGACTGTCAGAAACACGGGAGGGGCAACACTCTCACTCCTTGTGCACAGAAATACCACCACAGGTCTGCAAATAGTGACAAACTAAGATAGGAATCTTAGGACAGTACCTGCAATAGCTTGCAAGTGAGTGCAGGAAATGTATCCCACAATTCTTTGGTCCTGAGGTGTACTTCCCACTTGCACCTGGAAGGGAGGAAATAAAAAGGTGATTAATGGAAGAGCTCATCCAACTCTACTTCCAAGCTCATCTTTGCAGCCTTTTTCACCACTCTTTCCAGCCAACTCTGTTTTGAAAACAAACACAGACACAAAATCACCAGAGACACACACTGGGGATTACTGGGGGTTGTGACCAGCCCTTTTGCACTTTACCATGTTCAGTGTTTTGATTTTGATCTGCAACACAAAGAAAAACCTTACTTTCTCCTGTTCTTCACAGTCCCACTCATTCCCTGTCCCAGCTCTCTTTGCTATGTAAGATTCAGGCCCCCCACTCAAGTGCCTCATAAAACTGAATTATCAGCAGCCTAATTCTTGGTACCTGTGTATGACTGGAATGTAAAAGGAAAAAAAATGCCATAGGCATCTAGAGAAAAGGATGAAACATGAAATAAATACTGGGTTTGATCATGTTTCCTCCATTCCACAGCAAGTTTTGGATTTTGATGGATTTTTTACATTCTTTTACAAAGGCGTTGGGGGCCTTGGTGTACCTCAGCAGTGTTTGCATCCTTCAGCTCACAGCAGCAGCCCCCATGCCTGTCAAGCAGACAAAACACTATGTGAGGTCCTGTTCTTACCCACAGAAAGGAAAGGCTTCCAGAAAAGCTGGAATGCAGTGTAATTCCTCATCTGTATTATAAGCTACAGTCTTTTAAAAATGTACTTGCAGGTAGACACACAAGCAAACTAGAATCAAGTTCTGGTTTAGGTTTTTAACTCTACTGAGGATTTTGGCTTAGTTCAGGATTTAGCTGCAAAACAAAATTCTTAATGATAAGGGGATCAAGTTTTGGACTGTGGCAAAAAACCAGTTGGAGTGCATGGCTGTCCTGCTGCCAGTTTACGTGGCAACACTGCATGAATTAAAGAAAATGCCCGCAGAGGAAAGTTGTACCCAGGGCTCAGAAAACACCGCCACAGATGACTCTGCTTCACAAGGCTAGGCTCAAATTTTATCTGACACCTCTAAATAACAAGCAGAGCTCCATTTCATACGGACACAGTTTTGTCAGCTTGGTTGGTTTTCTTGTTTTTCAGGTATTCAAAGACCATCTGATTCATTTTATAACTGAAATACGGCTTTGCAGTAAGTGAATTTAGAAGTTATTTGTACTGAACAATGCCTTGTTAACTGTGAGGGTTTGTGCCAGCCAGGCGAGTAGGTAATAAACAACTGGCATTATTCTGTCCTCAGTCTGTTCAGTCCTTTTTTAGACAGTTTTACAAATGATATTGATGGTGTTCTTACTGCTGTTCCCATACAGCTAACCTGCTTCTGGGGGCCAGAGGGAGACAAGGAAAATAGAGGCAATCACTGGTGCATCCACCCCCAGGAGGAGATTCTCCTGACCTCCCAGGACTGCAGCAGTGTCAGAGGATGGGCAGCTCTGCTGGGTGGCTGTCAGGGGCTGCTGCAGGAGCTGCACTGCACAGAGCTCTCCCTCCTGCCTCAGGCTGCCTGAGCATCTCAGTGTCACTGCTGAATCATAAGCAGCTTTCTCTCCAACTCTTTTATGCACCATATGCCATTCCAGTAGAAATGTGGAAACCAGTTTATTTCCTCTGCTGTCTAGGACAGGCAGGTGTATGAACCATATTTTCCAAACTTAGTAATTCAAAATCAGGGTTTCTCTTTACCACTGTTTAAAAAATCCTAAACTATAAAAAGTCTCCACTTGTTCACAAACATGCAGTGTCTCCTGCAGCAGAGGACACATGTGGATGTCACACACCTCTCAACATCATCCACCATAACTCTGGGAGGAAAATACTGCACATAAAGTGTTCTGCCTTTCAGCAGGAATGTGCTCCTTATAATCCCCTTACTGACTAAACCAGATGGAATAATTTCAGGGTTTCCATTCAAAAAGCATAAAAGATTTCAGTCTAAAACCTGAACATCCAAACACAAATTATAGCCCAATTGAGGAAAAGAAGTCAACTCAAACTGGCTTTAGAAATTCCTGTGCAGCCTTAATGGAGTGCCTGACAAGGCCTTGTGCTCCTCAACCAACTTGTGCATAGGATCACACGAATTTCCATTAATCATAAATAAATATGTATTGTTCAGTGGGCCTGTGTGCACAGATTTGTGCTGAAATGGACTTGGGATCTTTTTCTCTCAAAGAATGGCAAGAAATGGCCCAGGATAAAGCCTGGCTGTGCTGTGTGGAGGGGACTGAGTGCCACAAATGCCCACAGGGCTGGTGTCCCAGAGCTCTGCTGGAACACAGTCCCACGGGGAAAGGAGAGGGGCTTTCATAAACACCCTGCTAATTAAAAAAATAAAGCTCAAAAGCAAGAGCTGGAGACATTAACATAATCAGATTTTCCTTGGAAAGTGCCAGCATGGAAGTGGATTCAAAGCAGCTTGTCTCCCAGATTTCTCATTTCCTCCAGCTTTTTTAACTTTTAGGGGTTTGCAGTTTCTTTTGAGTGTGGCAATACTGATGGAAACCACTAAACAGAGTATTATTTGGTGTAGAATCATAATGGAGGCAAATATTTGTGACAACTACTAGGAGAGCAAATAAATACCTTTGCAACCTCCCAGTCAATTCCCAGCTACAGTAGAGACACTACTGTATTAAATATCATCTGAAGTAAAAATTGTAAGAAAAATCTGTTTATTAAAATCTAATTTGGTATTTCACAGATGGACAAGGACTGTGGATTGTGCAGACAGGAAACCTACTTGACCTCTGAAATATTCCAAGCCCTATAATTCTGCATAAAAGCATTCTTTTGTGTGGCCAAGTACTGTAGCTATTTCAGACTGTTGCACTTTCCAGGGTACATTAGGTGGTGGTGTCTTGGCCGGGGCAGCGACGTGGCAGAGCCACAGGAAGACAACACTGAGCCTTCAGCTCAGCCTCCAACGTGGATCTTGGCAGGAAGGCTCTACTTCCACCAAACCTAGTCAGCACTTCACAAATATAATTTTAGCTGCTTAACAGAGAAGAAACTTCTACAGTCACATTTACAAAGAAAAGATAGGTAAACAAATAAGCCAGAGTAGCTCTGTCACCAAAAGCCTGACTTGAGTTCACCTCAGGTGCTCCCAGGTTGGTAGCTGTGTGTCAAAAACACATTTATTGAATCATCCTTCTGCAGGGAACTACTTCAGTTACTGCTTCCTAAAAATCATCAGCCACTCTCAGTTGTGCCACGAGCCACTCTTCTTTTTGTATGGAAATGAACAGGAAGATAATGTCTAAATATAAGGTCACAGTGTTTTACAACAGGATAATTATTACAGGAGGAAAAAGGTATGTGATAACCTGTTAAACTCTAGTGTTACCTAGAGGTAAAATTAAAACTGAGAGAACCTATTCGTGGTTTAATAAGGTGTCCCAGTTATATAATTTTCACATAAAAAAATTGCATTTTTCAAAACTGTGCTGCAACATGCAAGATAAATTCCAACTCTCATTACATCTGCAATAATCAAATCAGTCAAACATTGAGAAGCTAAGAGTGGATTCAGATCCCTATTGCCATTACTGACCATTACATTTTGTTTGCTCTTGGGAGGGGGGCATGAAAAGTTCCTTACAGATGGGAAAGAAACTTTTTTCCTTAAGGGGGAAATCATGCTAAGGGTGTGTTTGGAATCCAAAATGCCAGTTTCTGCTGCTACATATTTATATTTGTCCCCTATCTGTAAATTAAATAAATAAATGCAAAACTGATCACTCTGAATTTTTGTTTTCCAAGTACTGGCTGTGTCAAGCACACAAAAGTACTTGACATCAAGTACTTTTTATTAAAAGATTTCATCCCAATGCCGTGGCACATTAGTGCAATGTGTTGGAGAGACCACAATGGGACTGTGCTGTGCTATGCAAGAATGGGTAAATTCCTAGAATTGTTTTGCAAAAGCTTGTCCTGTATGACTGAGGGGTGGTCTGTCCTCCACTGAGACTGGTATCAGGTAATAAACTGCTCATGAAAGAAATCAAGCCAACAAGGTTATGGCAGAAAGATTCTTGTTGACAGGGAAAAGAAAACTAATGAGTAGCAGGAGCTGAAATTTTAGACCTACAGCAAGGGAAAATAGCTTTAAATTCAATCACTGTGCTTGCTATCATGGGAATTTCCTGAGCTAACTGGAAATATTGCACATCTCATGTTTCCCATATGCTAGCATAAGTATACAAAGCTGCAAACTTGACAAATACCTTGTCTCTTAAGAGTTTATATTTACACACATCTGTTCCGGCAGTGCAAAACAATTTTATCACATCTGGATGTCAAGAAAAGCATCAACAGATACTTAAACAAAACCCATGGGAATGCTACCTTGAGACTGGAGTATTTCTTTACCACCTTGAAAAAGAGCTTCAAACAGGTCATTGCTGAGTTAGTAAATCATCAAGTGCTGGGAAGGAAATGTTCTTTAATGGTTAAAAACATGAGTCGTGCATGGGAAATCTCACTTGATTAAAGAACCAGTCTAGAGCCTCAAATATTGACCAATAATATGCACACAAAGACAAAACATTTATTATGAGGAGAACTTAATCTTTAGTGACATTTTCTAGAAGCTTCATATTGCCAGGAGGGAGCCATTCAAAAAAGTCCAAAATAAAGTAGATAGTTTCTTAAATATGTACCCTCCAAAACAAAGGAGTTATTTACATAAAAGTCCAAGCATATACCATTGCCTCTCCCTTCAGGGAAAGCAAATCCTGGTATGCAAATGGTGCTCTCTCCAGATGAGAGCTAAAATTTTGGCATTCCCCTGGAAAAAGTTCTTCACAAAGTCTGTCACCCCAAAATCTCAATGTGGCCAATGAAGGCAGAGCTGGGAGAGGTAAATAACCTGCCTGTAATGCTGAGATTCCTTCAGGCAGATGGGATCCCCACAGCCTAGCTTCAGCCTCAGCCAGTACAGTTTAATCACATCTTGGGCTGTAAATGAGCAAAACCATCCATTTCATCCACTCAGATGACCATGAAAGTGTCAATTTTGCCACTGAAATAAATGTGAACCATGGTACTGCTCCCTGCATAGCTCTTCTGAAGAGGGTAAGTCACCAAAGTACAGAGCTCTACAGGACATGAATTCACAGTCATGACAGGAACCACACTAAAGATGGTCACATTATGAAGAAAAACTAACCAGGCTGAAAGCACCCTTGCATGCTCTGGGGGAAAAAACTCTCTCCCTAAAAACAAAAGCATGAACATTGCATTTGTAAAGAGCATCATGTGCAGGGGCACCTTGAGTAGCTCTTTGTGTTGGAAGTAAAACACCCCAGACAGAGAGTAAGTGCAGAGCACAGAAGCAGAATTTACAGTCGATGTGGCAGTGACTTACTCCCACAGAAGTATTCCTCTTACCATATGTAGCCAGTATTGTTGAAGTTCAAGGGAAGCTCCCTTAAAAAGAGCCTGAATTCACTGGAATTACTGTGGATAAAGCACCTGCACATGTGCAAGGAGTGGGATTTCCACACACAGTCCAGGCTCAGGCCTCTGGGGTTGGTGCTCTGAGATGTGCTGGCAACAGGCTCTGCACCTCCCTGTTCCCACTGCACTGGGGATGCCACTGTGCAACCCAATGTAATTATAATGAGCAAACAGCAGGGAAGAGAAAAGAAAGGAATGGAAAACACAGTTTGTTTTCTTTCCAGTACAACATTTGTGTAATCTTCCAAACTGTATCAAGTGCTCCTGGACTTTCTTCCCATTTCAGCAAATTTCCAATACAAGCAGGAGAGTTGGCATCAAGAAACTGACTGGAAGAGTCAAACTGTGTGCCCAAGTCCTCATTCCTGTTACTGTTCAGAGAAGATGCCAAGGAGAACTTGCAGCTACTCCCATTCCCACTTCAAACATTCCTGAACCACAGAGATGACTTAGATTAGTCATAACTCCCAAGAAAGATGTATTTTTGGTTAGCTCAGACATGGTGCAAAAAGACCTATCTTATTTTCAGTCCTTTAACAGCTCTGCCTTTTGCCTTCAGAAATATGTAGCAGCTCCTAAAGAAGATATATTCATTAAATCCTTAATTTTTTATTATAAACATGTTATTTAAGTATATGAAAGAAGTTAAAAATTTTATAGAAGTCAGATGAAAATTGTGTGGTGCTGTGCAATTCTTTCTTTCTACCTTTGCATTTGATTATTTCAGAATCCAATTTTTCCCACCTGCCACGTGACAACAATTACTGTTCCATGAACTCAGAATTTGTTATTTGGCAAAGCTTCGTTCAGCTTATATGTGAGGGAAAGTGGTTGTAAATTGGTGCCACGAATGAAGGGCTCTTCCTCTTCTGAAGAGGATAAAGCCCACAACTCACGTTTTCTCAAATCCGTATTTCATTCTGCACAACAGTTTTTGTTTGTTCCCATTAATGAAGGGGGAAAGGACCGTGATTAATAACATTAATTATATCAAAGTGAAGGAACATGGTGCAGTGCCATGGTAGGGTCTTTTTGTTCTTTTTTAAAAAAATTCTCAGTCAGTTTATTGGACTCCATCCAATTCCTGCATTAACATTTTACAGCAGAAACTCAGCACGTGGAAAATGTTTAGGTTACCCTCCTGCCTTAAATGGCACAGCTTTTGAGTAATCTAAACAACTGCATGAGCAGCACTAGACATTTCTTTTATACATCTTGGGATAACTGTAGATACCGGACAACTGATCAAGGACAAGAAAATCTAGCCACTGAAGACTCTAGGTGATCTTTCACCGGGGTCAGAAAGCAGCCATTCCCCTTTCCTGGGCACTCCTGAGGTCCAAAAGCTTCCCCTGAGCACAGCGTGGAGCTGCAGCAGCTGCCCTGTCACTCCCAGCCTCAGCACACAGGGGCTGGCTTGGCACAGCAAAGGCAGCCTGCACTACCCCAGCAAAATGCTTCTGCATCACAAATACCAAAAAGGAGAATCACAGAGGTTAATTCAGGGAACCCTCATTTTCTCACACAAAGCAGGCTCCTCGAGAGGAGAAAACAGTAAAAATTGTGCTTCAAAGCAGTTTTGCAATCAGAGCTGCTGCTCCTTCTACCATCTGTTACTACCATATCAGCTCTTTGGAAAACAAGTTGAGCTTTGCACACAAAGCAAAGGTTGCTAGGTTTCCTTTAAGCAATGAATAATAACATGTTCTCTGCACCATTACTGTGCTCCCTGAGAACAGCCTTAATTTTCAGAGAATTTGAAAAGTAAATCTGTTAATAACCTTAGGAATTAATATTAATACAACACAAGTTCTTCCAGAAATTTAGCAAAATCCACAAGAACTTATTTTTCCTTTTGATTTTGAAGAATACGGTTAACTGTTCAAACTTCCCACATCAGACTGCAGTTTTGCATTATGTTCACATACTGTGCTTTAACTAAGAATTCTTATTTTTGCTAAAATTGACTCTCTTGGCAGATGCCAAAACCCAGAATAGCTTCCTACTAGGAACACTAGGAAGAACAGCCTTCTACACAACGTACTTCTGTATCTCCCAGCCCCACTGGGAGGAAGAATCCTTCAAAACCTCCCTCTCAGTTAACAGCCATTTTGAGAACGATGCCTCTTTCACTCACCTCCCTACTCTGTGCATCTACATCTCTTGGATGTCTCACATTTACATTACAGTTACAGCTATTTCAATTTAAGGATAAGAGAGGCAAAATTTGTCAGCAAAGGTGGGTTTTTATTAGATGGCTACACCTGGGAAAATATGGACAAACTCACCAGGTCAAGTTAATGATGCTGCCCAGTTTTGTTGCACTACTGCCCAAAACTTACACAGCATCCCTGGCAGAGCATAGCTAAGGCTCCACACTAAATCCTCTGTCTAGAGAAGGATGTTGACATTTTTAAACCTTCTAGTAAATTACAGACAGGTGATGCATTACACAGTTTGTGCTTAGCACTCACTGCCACCTTTTAAACATGATTTGACAATGTTGATTTGTAACATCAACACCCAGTTTCTGAAAAGGATGTGTATTTTATAACTCCCTTTGAATCTGCCAAAACCACGGTGCATTAGCATTATGTGTGTGTCACACCAGCAGCTGCAGAGGAGCTGAGACCACTGCAACCTGCACCATGTTACACAGACCTGCCCAAGCCAGCTCCTCAGTGCCAGTCACCAGCACAGCATCTGTGCCAGTCCCACTTCCCACCTCTGTCTGCAGCAGAGCAGCAGCAGAGGCAGTGGGAGCTAGAAAAGCTACACAGTGACTCAAGGGCTCTTCTCCTCGGCGTTTTAAATTAATGTGAAATGCAACGCTGGAACAGAGAGTCACGGCAGAGTCTCCCAAGGGCCCAGACTGTCAAAGTATGAAAATGGATTGGATGATTTATATATTTGCCAACTTCTCCTCTGAGTCTTTAGTGGCAACTAGGAACAATGGTTTAACACTTCAGACATGAAACTGCCACTTGGATGTGACATTTTCCCCTTCATATGTACTATTTCTTCCTGTGACTGTGTTTCTCTTATACCCCAGTGAGACCCTCAGATTGGAGTTAGAAACAGTGGAAGAGTTTGAAGAGTTCCAAGTGCTAAATGCAAATTAATCCTCCAGCCTTGCAGAAAAAGGACTCCACACAATAGCTCCTCCTCACAACTACGTCACTCTCATGTCTTCATCCTGCCCTGGAAAGCATCAGCATATACAGATGGAAAAGTCAGTCTGACCTCTGTCAGGAAAATGCCAGCAGCAGCACCTTTTGTGGCAGACAGCCTTAAGAGGAGAAGAGAGGCAGAGGTCTCCATACAGCTGTTATTTGCATGAAACAGTGCTAAAAGCCTCTGTAACTTACTTCCAACTTGGTTCCTGGGTTGTGACACTTGAGGTGTTAAGCCACAATCAAATCACTCTACCTTCCTGTACTTTAGTTTCTCCTTCTATTAAGCAGATATTGACCTTTCTTCATTATGCACTCTGAGACATAAGAAAGGAAAGCAGTAGGTAAGAGCTGATTGTTATTACAGCTACTAATAATAATCCTTGAGCTTTGTAAGTCTCTCAGGTAAAATAATTTTGTATTACTAAGCAAATCTCTCAAATCCTTCCAAATCTCTACCTGAACTTTACAATCTAGATAGTGAAGACAGAGCAGGGAAGAAGAGGGCAATGGAAAATCATTTCTTATTCTCATTTCTGGAAACAGAACCCATTAGAAAGCAAAAATTGCACAAAACACTTGAACCAGGGCAGTAGGGATCTGTTTTGTGACAGAGTCCCCCTGAGCAGTTTTGTCATTTTCAAATTATTTCAACTTTCTTCAAATATTTAATTCTGAGGCCTTCAATTTATCTCCTTAACAGTTATATTTGTGGTAAGGAGACAATCATACTTATTAAACAATAATCAGATTCTTTCTCTGAATGTTCTTCTGAATTTAGATCTAGGTCTTTCTTAAGGTTCAGAATAATTGGAATAAAGGCTTCATCCTTCCCATAAATGGAAGCATTAACTGGCTTTATCCATATCTTCAAAACATGTGAGTCTTCTCCCCTCAGCTGCTTTCCACAACTTTTGGCTTTTAACCAACACAGAGAGCAACTGCTCCTATGCTCAGATATGGAAGCTGTGTAAGGGTAACAGTCTTCATTAGAATCCTTCCAAAACAAAACTCAATTGATGCCTTTTCTACTTCAGAAATGGGAACACTGCATTCCCCAGGAGTCAGGAACTTAAAAACCCAGGGTTTGCATAGGACAGAGACTCAGCTCCATGCCACTCTGGAGTAGGAAGCAACTAGGACACTCTTGTTCTGCAAAGCTCCCTTGCTTTCTTTAAAACCAGAGAACCTCTAATGTAGGACTGGCTGGTATTATACACATTCAAAATTCTGTAAGAGCCAGTAGAAGTCCCACCTGGAAGCAGGGAGATGGGCTGGGAATGGCAGAGTGCTGCCACCCAGAGCTCTGATCCCCTCTGCCAGCCTCCTGCTGCCCCAGAGTAAGAGCTCAAGGCTCTGAAAGTCAGTGCATTGGTTCTCACTGAGTTCAGAAACAAACCAGGCTTTTATTTGTTATGTGTAGTCGTTGTCTCTGAGTCCACACCCACTCAGTTGCTGATTAAGCACCACAGCAAGAAAAACAACCTCTAAACCTACTTTATTTCAGAGACAAAATTAAATAATTATTCCTACTTTATGTGGTTGCTGTCATCAAAGAAATGACCTATGTACAACTGGTCATTTAATGAACAATTAGGACAGAAAGTAAATTCATGTCAAGACAGACATAACTCAGAATGAAAAATATTTTAGGTATGAAGGACCTATATCAGAATGACACAGACAGGAGGAAAAATATTCTTATGGCTGGGCAGAATTCTGTTATATTTAAAAGAATGGAGTTGTCTTTGGAACTTTGTAATAATTGGTCTCTATTCTCTGCTCAACTGTAACATTATTTAACAACTTGGATCCATAATTAAGTTCATCATCCCAGTGGAATCTTGAAAAGAGGCTTAATTTTCTGCAAGAGAAATGGAGACATTGCAGCTTGCCTAGCAGGGTGGCAAATCAATGACTCAGCAATGGGCAGTTAAAAACAGATTGGTTTTAATCTCTTAATCCCCAATATTTGCATATGTTCAAGGGTAGTCCTTGTGACCCCAGGAATATTTATACTGCACAATATCTATGTTCATTTCTTGCTTGCAGCAATTTATGATGAAAAACATTAATTGTTGCTGTTTATAAACACTTAAAAGTTCAACATAGAGAGCTTAGACCCAGTTTTTGGAAACCTGTATTCAGATAGGGATTGGCTTTTGTTTATGTCAAATGTATATGAAACACTGAACTATTATCAGACCTAAAAATCTAATACTGGGGTTTTGTTTTTTTTTACACAAGCCACAATGCCAAAAGTTTTTGCTTTGTTTAAAAACTACAGATGGGCTACAAAGCCTCCCACTGATCCTTATTCACAATCCATATTCTTAACGGCTGTTAATGGCTTTTGTTGAGGGCTTGTGACTAGAAAGTACACACAATTTGAGCATCTGATGTACTTTGCCAATATTACAAAAGATGTTCAGATATTAGTTAGCCAAACCCATTCCAAACTGTGACAAAATCACAAAATCTGAAATTCAGTATTGTGGAGATTTTCAGATCTTTCTAGGTTTGGGTCTAACAGACTTGGATCTCTGGAAAAATGTTTTGATTCTTGATTAAATTAGAAGAGTCCACATTCCAGTTCAGAAAAAGCACAGCCAGATTCTCCCAAGAATCAAGCATGAGCAGCTATTAGTCTTGGAAAAGCAAATCATTACATTCAGACTTTCATTTCTGCTTTTCATGATTTACAGACCTACAACCCCAGGCTTCCTGTTCTCTCTACCATTAGTTAATTTAAGTAAACTGTGTTAATAAAGCAAAAAAGCTCTGTGCTCCCCAGTGTCCCAGGCACGTTTGTCTTGTTTACTCTTCTTCATATCTCTCCTTACTAATTCTTTTGCAAGCAAAAGAGCAGAGTAGCCATGCATGTCACTGCAATTCTTTCAGTTTTATTGTACTGACATTGAGACTTTTGATTGTGTTGTGATTGCCAGACAAACACACAACGAGCACAAGCTGGTTCCCAACAGTAATGCCCATCGCACTGTACTCATGTCATGAACCTTGGAATTTATACATTTTATTACAGAGATTTCTGTAAAGAAAGAAACTCAAATATCATGAAAACCCCTTCAAATTTTGAGTCTTGAAATTGTACTTGAGTTCTACCTCCAAAAGTCCATCATTATTTCACACACATCCATCATTTTAACACAGAATTTAGGCCACAAATCCATATAGGTTATATCAATAACCCATTAGGTTATATCAGGAAATCTCAATCTGAATATTGCCTCTTTGAGATCTAAAGAAATGAGAAAACAATGTAACTTTATAACTTGTCACATATACAGAGTCAATATTTACAGCTTCAAAAAGCCTCTTACCTTGAGAAACAAGGCTCCCTTGGAAGCCAAGGAGTCCATTCCTCTTCCATTGGGGTAACAGTGATAGGCAGCATCCATAACAGGATAGCGGCTGGCAAAAAGCAGACCACTGTTCACAAACTTAAAGCTACAGCAGCCGTGGCAGCTGTAGACCCCAACATCATAGACAATGTATTCAAAATAGTGATGGAGCTGGTCTTTCAATTTCTCAGCAGCTCTTTTGTCAAACACTTCCTGCAAGCACAGAAAGTCCAGGTTGGCAGGGAAGAAAGCAGAGATCTCATGGTCAAAGCTCTCGTCTGTGTGTTTCTTTTTCCGCACTGAAGTCTTCTTCATGATTGAAGCTTTGTAGAGGAGCTTGTTGTTGACAGTGCTCTGGTCCACTGTTCCATCTCCAACACGGACTTTGACTAGGGACTCCCGTGAGGCAGAGCAGCTATCTAAACTCCCAGAATCTCCTTCCTTCTGTTTGTGGTTTGGTGTTTTGGAGATCTCTGCATCACCTTCCAGTGCAGGCTCTGCTGGGCCGCTGGCACGAGCCTGGCCGTTGACGGTGTCTGTTTCTGTGTCTGACATGTGGCCATTCTCCTCTCCATTGATACGGACAATGCAAGTGTTTTCTTCTCCTTCGTGTGGCTCTCCACTTCCACCTTTATCTTCTCTGTTCTCCTCGCCGTTGTTTGAGCCGCAGTTGTCTCCTTTATACTCCATTGATGTTGTCCTTTTGATGCCAGCATTAACAGTACGGTTATCCCCCGCCTGGGGGGACACCAGGCTGCTGAAACTCGCTGCACTGATGGATGTGTTGGTAGGAGAATCTATGTAAATTTTAATCTGTGGCCTGCTCGCCCCATTCCGGATCCTCCGGCCAATCTCTTTCGCCCTGGCCTGTGTGTTGAAAACGTTATTAAATCTGGCCAGAGAGTCGGGCAGCAAGCAAACATTGGCACTGCCAAAGCAGAAGCTTTTCCCGCTCCCTGCAGCCTTCCATTCAGTGAGCAGTGTGGCTCCATTGGCATGGTTCTTGTCTTTCAGTCTGGAGTAGATATAGGGCCTTCTGGCTGACTGGAGCGGGGACCAGAGCAAGAAGCCAATCAGAGCGAAAGGAAGAGAGGCTACCAAGAGTGCCAAGTAGATGGGAGTGGTAATAATGATGCAGAGTGCATGAAAATAGCATGGGTCATCTGCTCTTTGACGTTTTTCATAGGTGGTTGGAACAAAAGAGCCCACGAGCCTGTCTGCTAGCCAGTAACATGGGAAAATCAGGCCCCAAGAAAAAGAATGCAGAACTGACAGAAAGCTGTTGGGAAATGGAGAAGTGTATAAAACCATTGCAACTCAATTATGACAACACTTCAGGGCCTACTACATGATGTCACTGTGTCAAGCATCCATACGAACACTGGGAGAGGGGTGGGGGAAGAAAGGTCCGGCCAAGAGTTTGGTTTTTTTTCCAGTGAGAGTCAATAACAAAACTTTAAGAGCACCATTTCACTGTGTTGGAGAAAAAAGGAAACAAGGCCACTGTTTTTGTCTGGCTTTTTGGCATCTGTGTTTGTCAAAGGATGTCATTGTTCACTGGGGGCTGCCATAATGAAACTCTCCAGAGGCAAAACAGAAATCTGTAGAAAAAAAGACAAAACATATTGGAAGTTTAAGTAACACTCACTGGAAGTTTAAAGCAGATTGAGTTTTTCTCACAGCAATTAAAGGCTTATTATATAATGTACTATATAATAAATTATATCTATCATATATATATAATGTGTATATATATAGTGTATTAAGATGGAAATTGGAATGATTTGATCAAAGGAGGATTTGGGGTTTTTTTGGTTTGTTTCAATTATTAGCTTAGCATAACTTTACCCATCTTATGCAACATGTTTGAGTTCAAGGAAATCAGGGACAAGTCAAGTGCCAAATAACAAATGCTTGGCATTTACTCATTGCCAAAGGCATTTTGGGATGTTGATAATAGTGGGGAGCCTGGGAAATTTGTTTTCCTGAATGATTTTTAGGATTCTTCCATAAAAATGCTCATAGGAGACTCTGGCATCTACATATCAGATAGAAAAAAATAACCCAAAACCTATCCAATTATGTAATTACCATCAGAAAAGAAAAAACTCTAAAGAAGTTATTCTGTTCTACTGGGTGCTTAAAATGCTTTATAAAAGCCCTATTTACATAATCACTCAGCAGACCAGAAAGATTCTTGTTTACAGCAGTGCCAAGGGTAAACAGAACATTGTGGGATCTGTGAAGTGAGGACAGACTGCAAACCCTGTATTTCAACTTTCAGGCTGACAGCCTTCCTGGTGAAAGGTGTAATAGTGTTGCAGAATAGAAGGTTAATTTGACTTCTACTATTTTAAAATAAAACGCAGAAGCACAATGGATCCATAAAAAATTGCCTAGTTAGGTCTTCTATAGGTGTTTTCTTGAGAATATGATGGCAGGATGTTACAAGTCCCTGAGGAACATGACAGTTCAAGTGACAGTTTTGTAGACAGAGCAGTCAATGCCTGCTTGGTGATGTGCTGAAGTGAAAGAAAAAAAAACAATCAATTCAACACAACTATTGCCAGTTCTGTTATGGACTGCAGTATCAATAATCTACAAGATAAATCTACAAGATAAAACTGGTCAGCAAGCCATGAAATACCTAACTAATACAGCTTCACAAAGGCAATTTCCAGATTATGGGGACATACTATGTAAAAGGAATTCATGCTTACTGTAGATCCAATGTACTATGGTGTGCATTTGTAAAAATGAAAGAAAAAGTAATGCAATCACAGTTCTTTTCCTGGGATAAGGTTGCATAGCCCATGTCATGAAGCAAATTGGTTTGGACTGAGATTTGTTTTAACAGCTTCTAGCACTAATGTGATTCTCTGTAAACACTAAAGGCTGAATGATGGTTCAAGGCCACATTGGAGACTCCTACACTTCCTCTGCCTTAAAAAGGGAGAGTATCTTTCAAATCAGGAGAGTTTTTGACCAGGTGCCAGCTGTGTTCCTCACTGCCAGCCTGCTGAAGTGAGGAGGCAATAACGATTTGACTACTTGTATTCCATACAATTTATTCCCTAATTCTAATAGAATTCCCACAGCTCATGACACAGAAGTACAAAAACACTGGTACCACAGCAGGTTTTAAAATATAATAGCTGGACAAAAGGGAAGAGGGAATCATTAGCTGGATGTTCTTTAAATTATTGCATATTGCAGACAGGAGACATAGACACATCAAGGTCTTAATTAAAAACCCTCTTCTTGCAAGGAAATTATTATCCTGACTCATTAAACTTATAGATGAAGGCAATCACAAACTTGCCAAAGCTCTGTTACAGACTCGCTGGCACATGCACAAACAGGAACTGAGTTCCCTACTCCTTGCTAGAAAATCCTGTGCATGCCAGTGCCTCAAAGACACCCAAAAAAAAAAGAGATTTAAGAGGGTCATGAGAGACAGATTTTATCTCAACAAGATCTTAAAGGGTGAGGGAAGGCACCATGTGAGTCAACAGGAACTTGAAAACATGACGTCAGTAACATCTCTCCTAATGCAACGGTTTAGATGGAGCCTAAAGCCAAAGAGCCTAATTCCTTGTGATGAAGGGTATTACTTGGTAATCCAATGCTTTATTCATAGGGGTTTGAGAGATTAAGGGAGAATTTAAGATATTGCAATGAAACAGATATTTTTGTATGCTACATAGACGTAAACTGCAGTCTTGTTTGGTTGTTTTTATTACTTTGTGAGTGTTTGAAGGCTAAAAATAGACTTTATTTAATTTTTTTTTATGGTGGCAGTATAGAACATCTCAACTTTAGTGATAACAAGACATCAGGCAGAAAGGTTTCAAAGATTTTTATGATCATAATTATGCCCAGAGGTATGCTAGAGACATCATAGATCAAAAGAGATGTTTCTAGCTGCAGCATCACTTGCAAACTAAACAAAGGACAATACAAGTCAACAAGTGATAAGAGAAACAGAAGGAAAACAACAAATCTTGCAATAATAAGGTTATGAGAACAGTCTAGAAATGGTCAGAAAAGTTTTAACTTCCTTTTGCTTATAAACTGAAATACACTTTCAAATTCCCACGACCATATTTTATTCCAAGTGATTTATTCCAATATCAACTGTCTTTTTAAAACTATAAGTAAATCACTGGCAGAACAGTTATTTCTTTAAAAACAGAATAAAACTGCTGAAGTGACTAACTGATTTGGAAAGTTACCCTATGGATAGCTTCACATAATAATTTACATATATTCATTAAAACTAGTTTTTCTTGAATCCTGACAGTTGGTCTCCATTGAAAGCTGTAGCAATATTTGTCTAAAAATGAATTCTAGGAAAGCAGTTTATCTAGGCTGGTTTTTTGTTCCTTGATTTCCTTATTGTCATTGTAATTTGAATCAGAGAAAAAATACCTTACAAAAATGGTCCCACTACACCATGTGAAACAGCAAAATTCGAGTTTGTAATGAGCACAGGTGAAATGAAGATCTGAGGTAACTGAGGGAATTCTCACTCAGGCTCTCATATCATGCAGGCTTATTAGACAAACCACAACTTTATTTTTGCTTTCCTCATTGCTCTCATCTGGTTTTCCTCCCAGACACGCTGCAGAAAATCTCCCTTCCTTTATTCAGTGTCTTTCCCCTGATTATTCTTATACGTGCTTTTAATTAGAGTCTAGTTCAACAGCTAACTAACCTTCTGGAAAAAAAATTCCCTTCTCCAAAAGGTCAAAACCACATGAACTGCTTTCCATGCTTGATTACCTGACTGTAATTACAGAGATGCAGCCATCTCAAGGGGTCAGTGGCTCTAATGAAGATGTTTTCTTGTTCCCTTGTGATCACTTCACAGCCTGATGTTTTAACTGAAATCCTGTCATCCTGGCTGGGACCCGTTCCATGAAGGAATTCACAGTGCAGGCTAAGGGAATTTAAGTAGAACTTGTTGGTTCACCTTAAATTCCACTTAAATCTGTAACAATTTACAGCTTAGGAAAATCTTAGCAAAAACAGTAAAACCATGGATCCTCTTTGGTATGAGGAGCTGAATTTGGTGAATCACTGGTACTGATGAATAAAGCAGAACCCATTCAAACTGAGGATTTGGCAGGAGGAAAAGGGAAGGAGGAAACTATTTTTGCAGACTTGCCATTGCAATGTTCATTTACCAGTTTCTGCCTAAGCTCTCCCCCTTCTTTCTACAGAAGGTAATCAAACACTGCCAGGCTGCTCTGCAGCTCGTCTCTTCTGTCCATAGGCTGCCATCAGGCAAGAAGCCACTATAAACAAGATGTCCAGTTTAATTGAACTAACCTGTAAAACATAAAATATTAAGAAATGTGAATTTACAAGTCTCACTGAATACCAGTGATGTCAGCAGTTAAGTACAAGTCTGCAAAAAAAAACCCCCAAGCACCCCAACAAGTTCAGGGAGCTGCTCAAACCCCTGGCATATTCAGGAAGTAGACTTGTGATGATGCAATCTCTGTCCAAAACAAGGAGGTATCAAACACTTGAGCTAAATTTCAAAAAGAGTCATTGGAATCTCAGTAATGCCTCTCTGCATTTCTCTAAAAGCTGTACACTGAAGGAGATAAGGTGCTCTTATCAACCACAGCCTGGGCAGTTTAGGAGACCTGAAGCAGGGCTAGGAGCCCACTGGTCACTCAGTGCTGGAGGGCAGCCTGGTGGAGCTGGATCAGCAGTGACCACGGTACCTCTGGTCACCAAGGGGCAGTGTGAGTGGGAGTCACCCCCTTCATCTGAGAAAAGATTGGCTGCAGCTGCAGAGAAACTGGGCTGGACTGGTGCCCTCTGGACCTCCTCACCCCACATGGGAGCTTTTCTCTCAAAGTGCTGAAAATTTGTTTATGATCACACTGTAAAACTTGCTCTGAGTTTTACTGTTATGTGGGCCATGGCAACAGATTCTCATTTCCAAAAGCAAGTCATCTGAATTTGGTAGTCGCAGATCATATTCCTAGGCCAAAAACTATACCCACACACCTTCTGCTACCTAAATAAATTGGGCTATGTTTTAAACTTAATAAAAACCATAAATTCAATTATGTTAATGTGGGGAAACACAGGTTAAAAAATATCTAAACAACTATAATCCATTGAAAAGCAGTAAAAACATGACAGTTTTGTCCCCTTTTTCTTTCAAAATGGATGAAAAATTGAAGCTGAATGCATTATTGTAGAAATAAACCAGCTTTCATATTCCTGCAAGCAACCCTGAGTCCACCCTAGCACAACAGATTATACCCGCTTAAAACTTACATCCAGAGCCATAAATGCTGAAGGGACACATCACATCTCTCAGGCCTAGGAGAGGTTTATTCTTTACTTTGCACATACAAACTGCACTCCCAGCAGTGAATGCTGTGTTTACACACCAGCTGTACTAATTGCTGCCTGGAGGCCTGTCCCAAGCCCAGAAAACTTCACCAATCCAGCTCCAAATTCTAAAATATACCTCCAAAGCTTTGTGCACTCTGTTACTGACTGTGAGTACACCACTGCCAGCCTGTGAACGTCAGCTAACTAATCAAATTCGAGCCACGTGGGAACTTTTTACAAGGGCATTTAGTTCTACTTCACTGGAGGGCATGAAGACTCATCTGAAAATCTGGACTCCATAAACTTTCTTCAACTATTTTTATTCCAGGGGAAATAGAAGCAGACTGACAGTTTCTGTTGTATTTTAGAGGGGCCAATGCCACGAATGCCTCTAAAAATATCGTGGTTATGCAAACTAAGTAACAACAACCAATGTCAGTTCTGATCTGCAAGGACATTACTTTAAAACATAAATTTGAGTGCATTGTTTGAGTAACTACTTCAGAGTTCATACCAAAAAATCCTAATCAGCAGAACTGTCTCTTTCTGTACAGGAGACAATCACATATTTCCAAATTATCAATTCCTATTTATGGCCTTGGGAACTGGTAAGAAGTAGAATCAATAGCATATTGATGGCTGAAAATAACAGCAAATACAGAGAGCTCTAGGTTTTCAGAAAACCTTTGCTATCAGGCAAGATTTACACAAAAAAAAAAGTTCATTTGACCACTTGGTGATCTCACTCAGCACCTGGAAAGCTAAACATTCTCTATTTTGAGACCTTATTTGGTGAACTTCAGTAGTGAGACAACTGCAGCCTTCAAAAGTATGAATCTGTGACACTAAGCTCTGTTTATACAATAGAAACTGAATGGCTCTATTTACAAAATCACCTTTTAGTGTGCTTTAGCCTTGTATTTTACAGGAGCTGGAGTAATTCAATAATAGCTAAATAAATCTGATCTTTGTAGATGGTTTGTTTAACAAAACTCAGTGAGATGGAACAATATTGGCTTTAGGTGCATAAGACAGAAGTGGAGATAAAATTTTTCCTACTCATCTTTCACCATCTAAATCCTACAGAGGCCTGACTGCAGCCATGCCTTGCCCATAAATTGTCAGGGGTCACAAACTCCCTGTAAAACGAAAAGCTGTACTTTTTCAAGCAGCACTTCAAGCCTCCAGGCTTCTGGTTAGTCCAAGACAGCTCAAGAGAAGTATAAAGTAATCATTTTTCCCCAGAGTGGATATTTTTATACTGTTGAAATTGTTCTTAAAGGTGCCAAAGAAAAGTTACCTTAACTTACAGTAAATCCAAGACAAATTCCTGCCAATAAATATCTGTTCCTCCATAAAATATGCTTACCTACAATTCTCAAAATACTTTATAAATGAAATTAAAATACAGTGTGACTGAATTAAAACACAGGTACCCTTAGAAAGAAAATTAAAGTATATTTATTCATGTTCTACTTACAGAAAATTGAATAAGCAGAGCATTTGTAACTTGAATAAATCTTCACAGAAACCCCAAGATTAGACTCCTTAACTGTTTCCAGCTCTACTGACAAAGGTCAGTATTTCTCCAGGACCCAGAGATCTACCTCTATGGTGGTAGTCATTAAAAAAATCAGCATTACTCAAAACTCAACACATAAATACTGAGTCTTCCCTTCAAAATTTGCTACTGTGTCAAGCCACTCTGACAAAAATGGAAGAATTCACACAAGCTTTTTACAATCAAACTGCTCCAAGATTGGCTGAGTATTTTTGTTGCATATTTGCAAACAGCCAAACATACATCTATTAAAATTCTCTTTCCAAAAAGAAAAAAAAAAACACCAACAAAAAAACCAACCCAGAGCACTCTACTCTTGAAGCTTTTCAAATGTGATAGCAAATTCAAGCAAAAATATTATGTTTACTTATTTGTAAATTCATTTCACTGTAATACACTGGTAGACTAAAATAAGCCAATCCTCTCATATTTTCTTCTCACAGAGTGAGACATAAAAGAAGGCAGAAAGCAAAATGTGATTTTTTTAATTATCCCATCCAATCACTTAGCACTCTAAAGGAACACTCGTTGCCATCTTTACATAAAGCATAGCTACATTTAGCTCAGATATTACAAAGCTACTAATCTCTCCAATACTCAAGAACTAATTCTTTAAAACCACAAAATCTGTGTGGTGACTTGTCTTAAAACAACCCCTAAGAAAGCAGAGAGAAGATGCTGGGCAGGTTTATTCCAGGAAGCTTCATGGCTTGTTCTAACTGTGAAACTTCCAGTGGCTACTCTGGAGTTACACACAACTTACTCCTTGTTTGGCTGGGCAGCTCTGGGAGAACAGGGATCCCTATTAAGATCCATGCAAAGAATCTACTGACTCACTGCCCACGCTGCTGCTCCACGTCTGCAGAGACAGCCCTGCAGGAGCCCGGGGACAGGGGCACGTCCCAAACACCGATGGCCGGACAGCCGCAGAGCCAGCGGGGACTGCTGCCAAGGACATGCTGGCAGCAACAGTGGGATGGGGCTGGAGAAGGGGCCACAAGGGAGGTAGGGCAGAACTTCTCTGGGACAAATGTCCTTGTTCTGGGTCTTGGGAATAAGCACAACATAGCACAGCCACAGGGCTGAGGTCAAGAAGCAGACATGGACCAAAGGCCAGCTCAGTAGGGGGAAAACAAGACCACCCCTGACCCCCAAGGGGCTCTGGCCCATTTCCAGATAGGCCAAGAGTAATGGACTGCACACTGTAACTGCTTCCACAGAAAGTGAGAAAGTTGCTTCCAGGGTGGGGAAAACTTAGGTATAAAAACGGTACCTCCACAAAGCCCAGGTGTGCATACCCCAGGCTGCTGGATCAATGCTGGAGGCAGCACTGGTGATCTTTCTTTCTCTCCCTCTCTCTTTCACTCTACCCTTGATTCAAAATCCACCACTGTGTTTACATGAGAAGATAAGGGACTAACATACCAATTTCCATGACAACTGTATAATTTGCCAATAAGACTGGATTTTTTAAAGACTCTGACATTTGCAGTTCCTTTTCAACCATGGGCATCTACAAATCTTGGGTGCTTCCCTTCCCTTCAGGGTGGAACACCACAACCCTGCAACATTATTTTGAAACGTGTTTGCCACCAAAATGGCATTCTTGAAAAAAATCTTTTTGACTCCCACAAGAATGCAAAGCAGAAGGGTTGCAATATGTTTCTCACTCATCCTAAAACTTCCTTCACTTTTTATTAACCACTGCATTGCACAGAAAATGCTGATCCTTCCTCTTTGCCTTCCAAGACATCCTAACAAACTGGGAATAAGCTCAGTCTGTTCTGGATGCCTCAGTGTTACAGCACAGGAAGCAATGTTCAGTCACAAAGCATCCTTTGAAGTCTGCTGACATTGCCTGATAAGAACCAGGTTTCTGGCATTCTACACTGAATTGCCCAAGAGTCTCCCATATTTTCTGCTGGCAGAACAGATCCTGGCTCGTGCCTGGACACTTTCAACATTTCAGGTTCCAGATTTCAGAGATTTCTACTCTTCAGACATCATTACTTTTGTGCATCAGTTGGGAAAGGACTTGGTAGGAAAAAAGTGAACACAGAATTTGAGGAGGGATAGGGAGAGGGGAATCTTATTTCTGTGCCAGAAGTTTTTGTACCTCTGTGGAAAAACAAGAATAAAGGGTAATCTCATTTTTTGTAGCATACAAAATATATATTTAATCCATAACACACCTGAGAATCAAAACTGTGTTGTTGTTAACCAAAGTGGTACATGTTTAAAAAAGAAACGAGAAGCAATGCTAAATACCCAACATTCTACCACTTCTAAATCAAGAGAGTAGCATAACCCAGTAACAGAATCTGACAAAAATCTAGAAGGATAAAAACCAGGAATGAGTGAAAAAGAGCAGCTACTTTAGTGGGCTGTGCATATATGGATAAAAAGTTCACCTCACTATTCTGTGGACTTTTATTTTCCTTAAAAATACAGCAAATGTTTCTGATTTTTTTCTGTTATTAAATTTATTTGTAAAGATCAGGGCAATCTACAGATATTTCATTTTACACCCCATTTTTAATTTACTTTTGGAACTAGAATGAAATCAGCAAATCTCCTACATCCAGAAGGAGCAAGAGGGACAGGGTGTTTGTTTACATCTAAAAAGATCCTCTGCAGTGTTCTTCCATGATCACCAACAAATGAGGCACACCAGACGCTTCTCTTAGCCATCAGCAGAACAAAATCTGTTTAAATATTTAATATGCTTTTAAAAATGTCTACTGAGTCAAACTATTACTAGTTTTTTATTGTGACCAAAAGTAAAATCTTTAATTGAAACAGCTGTTCTTTAATAAATAACCATCAGCTGTGTGCATGAATTGCGTGGCATTTCCAGATTAGATTTTCATGCATGGCATTCCACAAATGCTATTTTCATACACTGGAATATAAAACAAGATAAATAAGATCTCAGTCTAAACAACAAAACTGTAGAGATCAGAAGTGATGACTCCAAAATAGACCTGGGCCCATGTCCAGCAGAAACAACTTGACCTCAGTATTAGTTTTAGGATGAAAAGCAAACATTCTAGATCTTATTGCTGCTTTTACTCTCTCAGGTAAGCTTTACTGTTAGAATGGTTCAGCAAGAAGATACTATGGATATGTACTGCTATTTCAGGGGGGTAAAAATGGGAGTGAATTAAAATTTAGTCCAAATATGGTCAGAAAAACAAAAAAAAATTTTTTTTTACCATACCTCTGATACATATTCACAGTACAAGAAATGGACTGTTTTTAAAAGGGTGGTTTTAGTAAATGATGCACAACCAATTCTACCACAGCAAGACCTGCACTGATGTATTTGTCAAGTTTGTTTCATTCTTTGGACTAACTGTGCAGTCCATTATTTTCAAAGAGACATGTGAAATATCTGTGTAAATTATTAGGTTCATGCAACTGTTTAACAGTGAAACATCCACACAGAAGAATTGTCGATAGCAATGCCTAAACTATAGAGACTTTTGCTACATTTTCCAAACCAGCATAGTCTTGTCCTGCTATTAAATAAACTCATTTTGCCCTATGATTCACTTCAGAATTCAATTTTTAAGAGTCATTTTGCAGAGCAGAAATACATTTCTAAAAATTCAATTGTCTTTAATAGAAAAACAGGCTTTCATATATTGAATGCTGTGTTCTTGGAAGTGAAGCTCTTCAGCACTGAAATGAAAATCATATTTCAGTCTAAGTTTGCATTATCTCCTGCATGTCACAAAGAAATGCCAAGGAAAAAGGTGTAAATTGTGAAAAGCAACATTTCTGATGCTTGTAAACTCTGTGGCTTTGGGTTATCTGATCCCCACTACACAGCTGAACTTGTCACATACCAAGAGCCAGGAGTCCATGTCTTGAATGGTACAGCCTCGCTGATAAAACACAAATGCTTGGATTTCTTTTTTGAATTATCCTTATTAGCTATTAGTTGCATTGCTACTTCTGCTGGATGCCCCTAGCCTGTGCTACACTTTTCAGGACATACATTTACTTGACTACTGCAGGTAGAGATACCCTTTGTTGACCATGGCTTTTACTCCTACATTGCCCTTCGTAGGGCTGCTCCCAGAGATAAATTTGCATTAGCGAAGCAAATGCATACTGGGAAAGTGTCAGAGAACTGTTAGACAGAATAACATTATTTGTATAATTCTGATTATTATGCACCCCAAATTTTGTAAGATTTCAAGTGATGTAGAAGGAACATACTGTTAATATCTTACATAATTCATCCCGATCACTTAAATAGTTCCTTAAAACAGCATCCCCTGGATGCCAGCTTTTGAAGTGTTTAACGAGGTATATATAAAGAGGATAATAATTATAATGGGGGTGTAATGAGCTTCACTATCAACGGGAGTCAAGGTACAGTAGACTTTTATCTCAGATAATTATTGTTATGTGCAGTAAATGCACCAGCAAAACTGAAGACATAAAGCCTTTGGATTACCTCTAGTTAAGGGACTCCACAAAAGAGAACATTAATTTTTATTCTGATTTTTTATAGGAATCTGACAGGTGTTGAGCTGCTAAATCAAGGGACCCGAGGTCCCATGTAAGTGACATAAAACTGTCTTGTACAGCAAACACAGCAGAAGCTCCAATTCCACCGTGCCTTGGCTACAGGTGACAAGAAATCACTTATGTCTACACAACTAAACAGCAAACTTTTCACACCAAAAGAACAGCTTGCAATATGATCAGGAGACATAACTGCCTTAGCTATGAGCAGCAGAGTGCTATCCCAGAGATACCTGGGGAACAGCAGCATCCACACTCTACACAGACACTCTAAAATGAAGCACCTTCTCCTAGGGAACAGAAGGCTTTTATTTACAAGCCACATTCATTCACCCTGAAGCCCTACAGCCAAAACAACCACCAAGCCCCCAAATATTGCTGCTGCATTTTGTAGTAAGTGTTATCAGGCTGGTCAGGGCCTGGGCTGAGATCACTGAACTGGCCCACAACACTGAGCACAGGTACTACCAGCTGATTACACCATTCATCCTGCTTAAAGGAGATATTCATCTGTCTTGATGGACAACACTACTGGGCCATTACATGCAAGATCCAGTCATTTCATCCTTCCAAAGACAAAAAACTCTTCTACTAAATTTTAAAAAGTTTGTGTTCTGGGTTTGTTTGGGTTGTTTTCCTATGTATGGATAATTTTTCCTTTGTATCTCAAACTGTCTTATGCATTTAAACAAGTAATTTTGTAGCTGAGATCAAAATTGCTCTCTGAATTTATTATCCCTAAACTAACTGAAAATTATAACTGGCTCACTAAGGTAAAGATGCCCAACTGGTAAGCATTGAAAATGGTAACACTTTGCTGCTCACTCAGCTGAAAACTTGATTTTCAGCATTATGAGAGACTGAGTAAACAACTCACTTAAGGCAGCTGGAGAGCTCCAGCCTAATCTTGTAAAACCAGTGCTGGTAAACCACAAACCTGTCAAGGTGCTTTCCTGTGCTGCTTGGCATATTAATTATGTCATTGTTGTACCATGTTTTTATATACACTGCTGTATTGTACATACATCAGTGAAATTATTAGCAACTCACAGAAAAAAGGAAGGCATGAATAGAAGCTAAGAAAATTCAAAGAAAATTCACTTCAGTTCCAAACCCACTCCTCCAGAACCAAATATGTTCTTTGAAGTTAAATGCAACTTAAATGCAGGTTTACTGATTTTCCATTTTCTACAACCCGGTATTTTTTATGCTGCAGCATTATCTGAAAACAAACAAAGCAGTACAACAAATGAAAGCACTAATTCCATGTTTGTGAATATTTCTTGGAAACCAAATAGCTGCTTTGTTTTATCACATTCATCCCTCTTTTCAATTGCAAGAACTCTGACAAACAAGTTTTGAGGAAACAATTGCTTTTGTAATTAGCATTGATCTCTGCAGGAGCTGTGGGCTGCTCCCAGTCCTGGGCCCCTCAGAAGCTCTTTGCATTCCCCAGCTACATCACAGCTGCTTGCTGGAGTTATGTAACACATATTTACACATGACATTTTTATGTAAAACACTTCACAGCTCCCAGTGTATGTTAAGTTAGGAGCCTATTTTGAAAGTTCTTCACCAAGTCCACCTACAATGGCTCATACCCACAAATCCACACAACAGATTTGCAACAAGCAATTCAGCCAGGTCCAACCCTTTCTCAGACTGTAGCTGGGGCTTCTCAAGAATGCCAAAACCAGCTACAATCAGTGTCAGTCTCTGAAGAAACTCACATTATCTATTTGAGGCAACAGCCATGTGAAAGAAGTACTTCAAAGGAAAACTTGACTTGGTAGAGGAAAAAATATCAGGAACCTCAAACTCTGAAATACTCCAAGCAGCACAGACACTGATTATTTTATAGGACAGAGCTCAACCCAAACCATTTCTCTACTGTGTTGTGCTTACTATAATATTTGAAAAGTTGAAATAACTCAAAGGTTCATTGGCTTTATGGAGGGAAGTTTTTAAAAATAATTAATTTTTTTTTAAACTTTTTTCTCTTTTTTGTGCCCATGCATGGACCTTCTAAGCAACCTCCCCTCTGGGGCTCAGAAGATGAGCTTCTTTTGTAATCTTGAGATATGTTTTGTAACAGTATGCTTGAAAAAGCAGATAAATACTCATCAGCACCAGTGCTATGTTTTAAGATAAATTTCAGAGTAAAGGACTTGAGTAATACTGAGTGAGGAACAGTTGAGGATTATTTGATATTGTGAGTATCCAGTTGTGGATTATTTGATACAGGGAGGCTGGAAGCTGATGAGGTTTAACCACTGCAATTTTGGTTTCATATGGCAAGGCTAGGACAGATTTTACACTATAATTCAATGAAAAAATACCTTATTTATAAATGTATAATCTAGGAAAATTTCCCATCAAATACTGAAAGTAATCATGACACAGGATGTGTGACTCAACCGTTCTGCTTTATGATAGAAACCTATTTGCCCTAGTTTTTAGTGATTTACTAGGTATTGGACATACTTGTCCCCATTTCTGTTTCCCTGTGAGCTGTGGCCACATCCTTTATTCTTTCAAAAAAAAAAATCCTTTGAATTATTTCTATTTCTTTATATTTGGGGAATATAACTGAATTATTAGTATTATTATTATTATTATTATTACTATTAGTTTATGGCAGTTTCCCCAACAGGAACAGGTTAGGTATAACTGTACAAGAAAAAACCTATCACCAACAAAATACTTCACACAGAAGGAAGCCCAAATCTTGCAAAGTGCCTTTTTTTTCCCACTCTGCCTGTTTTAACATTTAAAAATGTTTTAACATATTCTGTTTCACAGCTTTCTTTTAATGCACACAAACATATGGGTGCTGCTAATACACCTTGTTTCTACTTATTTGTCTTTATACAGCATATGTCAGCTTTCAACATAGCACTTCTACCTGCTTTTAGGCTTAAAACCATACCTTCAAGATGTGAAATTGCAGAGAAATATTACAGGAAGGAACCAGAGATGTGTCTCATCACTAGCTTTCATCCTGAAGAAATTCTATCAGTTAATTCTATCATTGCTAATTCACAGTTAATTCCATCCTTGCTGTTAACTGGACTGTCAGGCCACAGCAAAGGGTGACCTCTCCTCAGTTACCCTACACTGTGAGTGTACATAATTTGCATTATTTCCTTCTATTGTGTGGAGGATTGACCAGGTTATGGCAGCTAATCCAGGGCACAGCACTGATTCACAAACCTTGAGGTATGTTTCACCATTTCTGACATGTGTCCCAGTTCAGAGCCCGCCCTGCCTTTGCCTCCTTGCCCAGTGCACAACAAAAGCACACACAGTGACCCAGAGCCTTCTCAGCAGCAGGAGCTGGGGCAAAGACACAAAGCAAAGTGCATCACTGCTCTTGCATCGACAGGAGATTTTGAACTTCTGTGAGCTCTTCCTCATTCCCTGCCCCATTTCCCAGTCCAAGCTGCCCCACCTATCTGAGCTCTGTGCTGTGAAAGACATTGGATTCAGGCACAGTTTTTTAGGGAGGCACCTCCCTGATGATGACCCTGTGGGCTGTGAACCTCAGCTAGTCAGCATATCAGAGGACATGCTGTCCTCTGAAAATAGGCAATTTTATTTTCTGAGGCAACAATCAGCTGTGCAATGCTATTCAAGCAACTGAGATCACTCCATTCCTTGCCCTGTGTCTCACCCCTTCACACTATAACCTTTTATGAGTGCAGTAACTGTCTATTTTGATGCCTTTGATGGGAAAATTATTATTCATTGTGTAAGATTTTTCATCATATATATAAAATAATCTATTTTATACTCATCATATTAAAAATGGATGCATTTTCATCAACATAATTAATGTTTGTTGTATTATCACTCCAATAACTGGATACAGTTGTGGCTGGAGAACACCACAGCTCTGAAATAGCACTCTTCATCTGTAGATCAATACAAATGCAGCTGATAATTCAGCTTTTGTGAACAGGTCATCAGCATGACCAGCATATTAACATCTCAGCCAAGGAGCAACACTTAGAGGCATTCTTTCAGAGATTAATGAAAGGGCTTAATATGTACTTCAGCAGTGATTATTTTCAAGAAATTTGTTAAAGGCAAATGGGTATCACTTGAATTTTAATTCAAATTCTATTTTTAATCTGAACAGTTAATATAGGTGTTACCTGACTGTTAAGAATATATTCTTGCTCCTGATCCCATTGCACCCTGCTTAGATTTGCTCAAATTAATTGTGTACTGGTTAAATTCCCTGGGAAAGAACACAATACTCATATATGGTGACTAATTCTCTCAGCTTATTGATCCTAAGTTCAGAGTCATTATGTCAGTGCAAATGCAGAATACAGGGAAGACAGATGCTGTGCTTGGATCATAGAGAAGGCTCATATCAAGAGCAGCAGCTCATAGCAGCCACAACTATTTCACATTAAAGACATACACAGTTACCTACTTAATTTTGCATTAATTTCCCCCTCCCACCACGCCCCCAAACAAATTCTGACAAAACAAATAAATACATGTACCCCAAAGAACCACTTGGAAGAATTCGGCATCTTAATATATTATTCACTGTAAAGACCCACATGACATCCTCCAGTGAACTGTCATTAGAAACAGAGGAAATATCATCACTCCCAACGACCTAAGGACCGAGGGAAAGATCAGATTCATGCACACAGCTACCTGCTGCTAAATAAGAGCTACAATTATTTCTCATATTCCTTCAGCTAGGCTTTGTCTCTTGTAGGGCAATCTTCACCTTTCAGTCTGAAATCTTCGAGGCCTTCATAGAAATGCATTCCCAGAAAGATCACACCCTTGAGTCAGAATTGCATCATCCCTTGGTTCATAAAGCCCCTGGTAAGGGAGCCCTCATTCCCCAGTTTCTCAGCAAAGGCAACCAGCTGGCAGTGCAGCTACCAAAAGAGTGGAGACCATTGTGCAAATGCAGAGATCCAGAATGACTCTTTCAAAATTAATTCTATCTAATTGCATGTGAGAATATAGTAAATAGAAGAAGGAATTAAAAGAAATTAATTCTTCCAAATTCTTTCTCTATCCTACTGAGGGAAAACATAAATGTTAGAGTCAACTTGTCCCAGCCTCATTATCTCCTAGGGAGAGGGCCCTGTCTGCTCAAAGGTGCTTCTCAGTCATTTCTGGGGTTTTCATTTTTAACCAGAGAAGGTTTGTTCAGTCTGAGTGCACTGAAACTCCTCAGCTCATATTTAGTATCGTGCCCCGAGATACTGAAGATAAAATTTAAAGCACCATTAGCACTCAGTACAATCTACTAAATGATGTCAAAGGGATTCCTGAAAGCTACTCATCTCCTGTAGACAGGAGATGAGAACTTAGCAAGAGATAACCCTTTGCATGCAAATAACAAAGCAACATGAAACAATGAGAAACAGCAAAAAAGAAGCAAGCAATATTATATTCATAAAAATAATGCAAGAAGCTCCCAACAAAACAGTAAAGCTGCTTATTTAACCAGCAGGATATTGCTGCCTGTCTTTCACAGGAACAATGCTGTTACAGTATCACACAGAAATTCAGTGTTAAATGATCTTCAGCATTTTTTTTAATGTTCAGTAGTATGCATTGTTTATCAGATTTGTTATCTTATGTGTTTGCACTGGAAATGCTAACCAGAAGATTTTCTCCAACAGGATAGTTTTTAAACCAGATGTAGATGTAGGCAAAGAACCTACCAGTACTGAGGTTACAGTGCATGAGAGATAAAACAGTATCTGATTCTATCTCTTTGCAAGGGTTAGGAAAGAACCTACGTTGACAGAAATGTTCTGCATCAAGAAGGAAAAATCAGAGCTCCACAAACACTGGAGAAATACACGGGGATTAAAAAAAAAATATTTGCATTTTTGTTATTTATTCTGCTTTATTTTTTAATTGCTACCTCTTTTAACATTCTGGTTTGTGTGTTCTGTACTTCCTATATTTTGCACTGGCTTTAGGGAAGCATGAAATAACCTAAATTATTTTAATTAAGGTTTCTGTTTTCATCTACAATGTTATTAAATAACTTTCCCTCCTTCTGTCCTAACTGTATATTAGTATATTTAAAAAGGCATTTTAAAAGTCTTTTGATAATTTGTTACTATTGTAAATTAAATAAGTATGGGTACCATATAAATTAAACATGACACATGGAAATAAATCTTTCCATCTCTGCCAGGGAAAATTTGTAATCAAATTAAGCATGTTTTGCATAAACTATATCTAAATAAGAGCTAGAGGAGTTGGTCGCAGGCAGGAACTGGGACACCTGTCAAAAAACAATCAGGAGCACTGGAAAATTTGTCCTCAAGAGGGAACTTACTCTGTACCATGCTAACCACACATGACTTTACTCACCTAAGACTTCTTCTTTATAGACTGATGGGTGTGTAGGTGTGCATCTCCATTCCTGGATGTATTTGCATATATTAATACTGACAGAACTGTTAAGATATTTTATCATCTCTCATGTAAAGGCTGTAGCAAAGAACTGGTGCATTCACTGTGGTGTATGTTTAACACTGCCAGTTCACTCTTCTTTGTAGTATTACATTATTTTTATTATATAAAACCTTCCTAAAAGCAGCAAAAAATAATTTAAAGTAGTCACAGATAATATGTAAAGAATAAAAAGTACTTAATACTCAGTAGGAATATCTCTCTCTTCTGTGCTCAGAGAAGGAGAAAGGGCAAGGGAGGAGGAATTTCCCTTGTGTAAATCTCTTCAGGAGATTAATTCAATATAGTACATGCCCCTGTGGAATAAGAAACTCCAGATACATTAAGTGTACATACACCTGTTCATTGTCTCACAGACATGGAAAAAAGGATATGTCTTTCAAGAGACACTAAGACAGAAACAAGAATTGCACTCATGAAAGAACTAAACAACTGCCTGTCCCCCTCACAGCAGGAAAACCTCCTCCTTTTAAAATAAATGCTACTGTAATGGGAGCTGATCTGCATAATGTTATGGTAACACATGCAGTTCCTTTCTCTGAACAAAAGATGTTGTTTTTCAAAATTAACTTGAAATCAACTCACTAAAAACTGCTTACAATGAATAAGTGCATTACTGGACTATCTATTCATAATTGTTAGTTTATATTCCTCTCAAAGATAAAGATAATTAATACTAAAATGAAATGTTCCTTGTATCTCAGAATCACAGTTAATTGTGCTTTGGACAGACATTTTTCAATAGCTTTGGTGTCCCTTCCAAATTGGTAAGAGGTTTATATACAACTTGTGTGCCAAGTAGTGCTCATTTTTGCTTTTAGAAATGAAGTTGGCAAAAAGCAAACTGGAAAATTTTGCAAGTTTTCTGAATCTTGTTCTCAGTTAATTGTAAGTGCTCTCTCTTTTCTCCCAACCTGTATGCAATTCATTACACTTCAGCTTTTCTTCTTGGCCTTGATAAAACCTGACACAGTAGTTTTCTTTCTTCTTAATTAAAAATATTTTTTACTTTTTTGTAAGGCTTCGGGAATGACTTCATTGTATTTGGCAAGGGAGGATACTTGAAAGAAAAACTACTCTGTGGACCTTTCTGCACCAGGTCTGGTTCTCTCTGTTTGCCTGAAACTGGGAGGCTTTGTATTTGATAACCCAGATGGTCCCTTCTAGTCTTGCATGCCTTAAAAAGGACACCGAGTACTGTAAACTGATGCCACATGGCATACAAAAATCACAAAATTCTTTCAAATGTCATGCAGCAACCAAGCAAGTTTTAGCCCCATTAATGCAGTTTCACTAAAGGAAAATTATCATTTTCAAATGCAGTTTGTGTTAACAAGCTCTGAAATCAGAATATTAAGCTAGTTTTATCATTAAACAAAGGCATAAATGCAGCATCTTCTCCCCAAGATCTGCAGCAGCAGAGATATGATTACTGAAAGTAAATGAAATCCAGAAAACATAGAAAGCCCTGACACTTCATTGGACGTGATGATCCTAAAAATAGTCCCCAAGATGTATTTTTGTGTGGCGTTGGGTATTTGATAAGTATTTTAAATATGTTTCCATCACATAAATAGCATTCTCCATCACTGTTGTTATGAGCTACATCTTGCCCTCAAAGGTTTTACAACTTTTTGCAGCAACAACTGTGTCTCACTGCCCCATCAGGGTGGCAGCCAGGGACTGGCCTCACAGGGACCCCTCATGTGGTATCCAGGAGAAGGGAACAGTGCTAGATTTTGTACTAGGAAACTGAGTTTGTACCCCAGGAACAGCATTTGTTTGTACCCCCAGGAGCAGCATTTGGTCCTGTGCATATTCTATGGAATAACCTTCATGGAAGTTAAGTGGTAATGGGCAGCTCAAGACTGGTAAGAGGTTTCAGCCTGATAGACACCCCTGGCTACACAAAACCAGCACTAAGTCCTCATGCCAAGAAAACAAATAACTCCAGCAGGGATCCAAGGCAACATGGTTTAGAAGCTAGGAATAAGCTAGCAAGGAAACGTGAAGGAAAGCACCAACACCAAATCCAGTTTGCAATAAATATAGAGATGGACTCAGGAAAATTTAATACTTACGTGTGTAACAGTCAAAAAGGACCTGAAGCAGTGCTCTTTGCTAGGCACCTCTTTCAGGGTACACTGCTTACAACTCATCCTTTTCTGGGATCCACATCAGATACCCAAACATTCACTGGGGCATTACTACTGAGAATGCATTTGAGAAAGCACGAGTGAGTTTGTAAGCAGGTTGCTATTAAGAATTAATTAAGATTGTTCATCCTGAAATTGTGGAACCAATGTGAAGTGTTATCAAAGGTTTTCCAAATGATAAGCCTTTCTAAATCACCCTTGCTTTCACATGAGGGATTTTACAAAGGCAAATGAACAGTTTGGTGCTCAAATGCCCTTAAAAATGCCTTTAATAGAAAGCCACCAGGGACGTGAGTTAGTGTTACAGCTCTGACTTTTCCAACACTACAAGTCAGCCCTCTGTTTCTCCTCTACAGAAAGAGCAACAAGGTTCTTGTAATTAAGAATTCCCCCCACACAAAGCATTGAAGGTGGGATTTTCTGATCTCCTTAGAAGTCAGTAGCTTAAATAAGACTCCGTCTTTGCTTTGCAGGGTTCACAGAGCTTCCATCATTATCTTTTCAAACAATCTCCTCTAAGCATCTCTTATTTAAATCCTCTTGTATCAGGCCACAACAGTCATTTATCTAATGATTTGTTTGCTTTCCCTACTTCCCCCACTGATCTATCGACATGGTCAGCTAGCTTTTTGTCCTTTATAGGATCAAGGAAATTTTAACCCAAATCTCTCCAGAATACAGCACTGCCCATAGAATATTAGTCTAAACAATTACAAAACAAAGCAGAAGACAGTAAAATCTCTCAGAGAAATAGGCAAGGAGGAAGCAAAATCCCCTATTTTGGACAGAGGTAAGAGTTTATTAAAACAGCAGTGCTTAAACAGAGAGATGGAAGCTCCCTGCTTCCTATCTCCAAACTATAGGAAAACTGAACAAATGTATAACAATAGAGCTCTCCAAAATGCACCCTTGTCACAACCCTTCTCTGTTTATAATTGGGGTAATTCTTATTTAAGGCTGCTGGCAGGCTTTTGCTATCATTTACCCAACCACACTTACTCTAATCGGCTGGGATAGGATAAAGATCAGAGAACCAGCAAGCTCCCAGTTCTCCTTAAAAGAATTGCAAAGCAATGACTCCAACTGCAAAGGGTCTTCATTAAGGCATATAGAAACTAAATAACACTTGAATTATTGGGGTATGTGTTACAGAAGTCCAAGCTGGGCTCTGTCAGAAATGCAGATAAGCACCAGCTGCAAAGCTGGAACTGTCACATAGCAACTCTAGGTTTGAGCTAGGCTCTCACACCATTTACTAATAGCCTTTCACATTTCGGAAATTCAAAAATTTACTGGCTTTTCTTATCATATTTCTTCTCCTTTCCAGTATATTTTATTAAGGTGATGCTATAGGTAGAATTTGGCACGTGGTTATATATGAAAAAAAAGTGCTATTACAAACATATTTAAAATACAAAGAAACAAACAACCTGTGATTCACATAGTACAAGCCTCCTATCCATACACAAGTTTAAAAATTTAGTAAGTGCAGAGCATACAGTACAGGAAGTTTTCCAGAAAGTAAAAAAATATACTTGTAGTTACTGACTGCAAGGAAAGCACCCAGTTTCCTATTTAGATCCTTGTATTATTAATCTAATTTTACAAACAAATACTGCAGAAGGAAGAAATTTCTTTTACATATATATTCCTGATTCTCTAGTTCAATAAAAATCATTAAACATTTATTGATTCATCCACCTCTACTCACAGATAGAATCAAACTGCTAAAAATTTCACCTGCTGATAGCCAAGTATGAAAGACTTTGGGAAAAAGCTTAGCACTTCCCAAGATCAATTGATCAAGTGCTTTTAGATTCCAGCAGCAAAAGCCAGGAATCTTGACAAGAGCACTGCAATCAGAGTGCTAATGGAACACATGTTGCCATCACAGCACAGACAAAAGGTAAAATGCTATTATTATTTGTTATTACTGAACTCTGCATGCCTGGGTGCCCATCTGTGCCTGCAAACACTTCAGCATAAGCTTCAAAGAAAATAGAACTACAAGAGCATAAGAAAAAAACTGTAACATAAAGGTGAAAAACCCCACAGCAGAGGCTATCCTTGGCAGTTCACACCATAACAGACAGTGAAACAAAACCTCCTGAGAAGAGCTTTCAGATCAAATGTTTCTTTTTGTTTTTTGTTTTTTTTTTTTTTTGCAAAAGTCACCAGCATAGACTTCCACTTTCTGTGCATTCATGATGAAGTGTTTTAGAAAATCCCCAAACAAAGCAGAGAATGTCTAATAACATCTCTTATGTATTGGTTATTCTTTTTATGACAAAGATGCTGTATGTGATTACACTTGAACTGCTCATCTCTTTCCCTTGATCACCATGTGTTCTGTGTTCGTTTAACTCATCAGTTCTCCCATCCAAATTTAATATTGCTTTCACAGCTACTATTTTTTCATTATTTATTTTCTTCTTTCTCCACTACAATAATTCATATTTCATTTATCTATTGATGTATATTTTGATAGGTTGCTATATAAAGCTCCAGGTTAATAAATTTATGTTATAAACAATTCTATCAATATCAAACACACTGAAATATTTGTATGTTAGGACCAAACATACCCAATGTGTCCATGGATTATGTTGACACCATTGTATATCAATTTTTTCAGGATGAGCTGCATTACCATTATATTAATTTTTTAATACAGTCACTACACTCTTCACAGCTAAACACATTCAGTAGCATTAAAGAGTGACAATTATATAAAATTTCCAAGTACTCTGACAACTAACATCACCAAAATGAAACTTAAAGCACTGGCATTAAAACAATGCCTCTCAAAAATAAACATAATAATTTGAAGAATTTAGAACTTCATTAAGTACAGCTACCTCCTTACCAGTACCAACATCAACGTAAGATATTCAGTTCAGGGATTTTTCATTTTTGTCAAGACCTGCTAGGAGGGCTGACCCAACCAGCTTTCCTAATAACAAAGGCAAGGAAATGAGCAGCACTGAGCCCTGTCAGGCAGCATCATAGCAAAACTCAGAATCACTTTCCCTTGATATCAGAATTATAAGCATATTATAGAGGTCTTAATGTTTTTTGTCTCAGCTATACAGTTCAACTGTAGCTTTTTTGCTTGGGCAGTAATTAAGCAAGGTCAGTTTTATTCTTAGGTTTTAGAATTGCATGGGGACACTCAACAGACTTCACTACCATCTTGGGAAGTCCTAATCACACAGCTCTGCTGCACTGACTTTAAATATTCAAAGAGATTCCTAAGAGAGACCCCCCTGCCAGTGTTACACAGCTGGTAATATTTTTACTAAAATCCCTGCTGCCAGCCCTGGATTATGATCAACTGTGGCCAACTCTGTTTTAGCCCATTGCTTGCCTGCGATTTTCCCTTTCACTCTGCAAATCAAGGCTTATTTGGGAACGTACAATCTCCATTTTAAGTACATCTTTCAGGACTGAAGCTGGAAAGCTGCTCAGCATATGAAGATTAGCACATGAGCACATGCTACGACCGAGCTGCAAACCCCAGGCTTCTGGTCTTTGTTTGACAAACTAATCCACTCCAGGAAAAGTCAAGTGCCAATCTTCTGAAACCATTCCTGAAGAAAACAGGAGTGGATAAGGGGTAACACATGCTAAAGAGAAGGCATCTGTTTATTAACGAGATGTTGTAATCTGCTTTCTATTTTCCCAATGCAGTTAGAGTTAATATTTATGAGGCCCACTTTCAATCAGGTGGTTGATTTCTGCATTCAGACAATCTGATGGGTTTAATTCAGAGGCATGCCCTCACTTATGCATCAGCATACCAAGCTCATTTCCTGTGCAGTGCAAGGTAGGTAGATGCCATACATAGAGTTACCACTTAAATCATGTTTCCAGGTGCTCTGCCTGACAATGCATGATTAATGTGTCCTCTGTGAGCTGATTGCCTGTGATTCACAATCAAAAAGCTTTGCTTTAACCACTTATTAGGGCTAAAAATTTCAGTTTAAATTCAGGTACACAGGACTCATCTAGCTGCCAGGTCCTACTGTTTCCTGGCTCTTCCCATTAACATAACTGGAAAAGTGGCATTACTCTCTAGAGCAAGTAAATGTATACATACTGTTTTGCAAACATTACATTTGAGGCCTGCTTAGTTCATTAGCTAATATAAGCAAATGAACTTTTTTTGAAAAACAGTTTTCCTCCAAGCTGGGTCACAAACATAACAGCAGAGTTCTTTTTGATATAGTATCAGCAGGCATTCAAGAATAATGTCAAGTGGTCATTCTGTCTGGCAGCAGAAGTTTCATTCAAGTTCCAGCTGCAGAATTTGACATTATCCAATTCAGTCACTAAAAGACCAACAGAAATCCAAAAGTGAGGATGTAAGACTAGAGGTAAAGGCTTCTTTGATTACAAGAAAAATTCTGCTAAGTTGATACATTATTATGGATATTTTCAAGGGAAAAGTTCATTACATTTACACATTGATCAATACACAACCCCTACTAGCTACAACCTGAAAAAATAGAATCAGTTCAAGAGAATTCTTTAAAAATATGGAAAGAGTAAGTTTTAGTAACCTATAGCTTCAGATCCTTTCCGTCAGCTTAATTAATTCATAAGATCTTACAGGAAAGGATTGAGGCTATGAAAATCTTTAAGTCAGAATTACAACTCCCATGGCTTTTGCAGTCAAACTTTGTAGACAAATAAGGAGCCAGCCCTGATTGCTCAAGGAATTCCTTCTTCATGTGGAGTCACAGGGAAGCAGTTTACTGTGCAAAGGAGGCAATCCAAGACAGACTGTATCAGACATACATCCAAGAGAGGCAATCCTGTGCATCACACACAAAATATACATTTATCATACAAAATTAGTGTCCCTCACCTGTGTATTGTTCCTGTATCTGTGCTATGTTTTGATGTAACAGCTGTTATGCAGCAGCTCCTAATTAGATTTTCTGCTCTCATCCACCTTTCTATACTTCAGCCTCATTAACATGATGCTTGCAGATGTCAAGAACAGCTTCACTGAGCCTGCTGCAATACAAAGGCTTAAATAAGTGAAGCTTTAGCTGCCATCTCAAAAAAAAAACACTCCCAGGAAGAACCACTGGTTGACAGGACTCAGATGCATTAGTATCTTAGTTACATTTAAATTTTAATTTCCAAGTCCCCAGTTTACACAACTGCACCCAGTGGATCTAAACCACAAGCCACATGCTTTGGTTTGGTAAGTTTCTGTGCAATAGCAGACCAGTTTTTAAATGTCATTGCAACATATATTAATCCTTTTTATACTTCCACACAGCTAACAGCAATAGATTTAGTTACCTTTCTGGCTGATTTCTTGTTTTAGCTGCTTTTTGAATGTTAATTATTAACACTGGCAAAGTGCACTTACAGCTGTGCTGAACATTTCTTAGTGTTGATGTGGCCTGGAAGGAAGGAAACCTCATTGGGACATTATGTAAGTGCAGTTACCATGAATATCACTTTGTTGCTTTATGACCTCAGCAAAACTCAGCATGCTAAAACATTGCAATTTAAATATTTTTAATTATCTGCTATCAAGTTAAAGACTGTTATCTTTAATATGACCCACAAAAAACCAGACTTTAAATTTAGGAACTGATGAACTTTCTGCTGCTTTCAGTCTCAGTCTTCAAGACTGGCATTTCTAGTGCACAAAGTAACCTCTCAGAGAGTTGAAAAAGTGTCAGTAAAATATCCCACAGAATTCCTACTTACATAACCAATCCACAGTCTTCAAAAAAAGTTTAAGTACATCAACCCGGGAAGCTCACCATGTTATAAACAGCTCTGCCTCTGCTTTGCATGAATTTGTGACTGGAGGATGGAAAAACAAACAAAGCAGCAGGAAAAAAAGAAAACAAATTAAGATGTTTAACTCAGAAAGGCTGTGCTTCAAGAAATAAATGTGTGAAGGTATTAAAGAAGAGCTTTTTAAAGCAGTCACTAAATCAAAACATTCAAATGGGGAAATATTGTAGAATTGTAACATACAACTCTAATCAAGGTCTTATTGCTTTATGACCATCTTAAATATTGACTGAGAATTATCCTCCCTAATCTCCTGTCATCCCCTCAACCCAGACAGCACAGAGTGGGAGAGAGAATATGGAGCAGAGCCCTTTTCTGGAATCCAAGGAGGGAGTACTAATGTAGTGAGGAACAGGCTGTAGCTTCACAGAATGATGTAGCATTAGGTAAACACATCAAATACATTAAGAATAAGGAGGTTTGTCTTTGATATTCAACAAATATCTAAAGATCAGATGTAAGCAAACATAGAAAAATCACATTTAAGCAGAGAAATGCAAAATAAATTTTGTCTTGCACCCGTCCCCTGTGTGGGTTTTGTTAGTGGTCCTCTTGAGAAATATTTTGCTTATTCCCATATTGCCCCCACAAATAGACTGTGGACATATGTGAGAGTAGAGTACAACTCCAACAGCTCTACAGAGACACTTATATGGTAGATAGCATTCAAGTCAGAAACCATTCTTTCTTCATCAAATCTTATCCATTTTATTGTTCAATTTTCATTCAACTTACTACAAATACTTTACGTTTTGAAAAACCAAATTCTCTCATTCCACAAAAATAGGAAACTGTCATGTGCACCCAGGGAGTGAAGGGAACAACAAAGACTAGATTAGTGCATCACATTAAAAATACAAATGGTAAAATGTAAAGTACATGAAAGCTCCAAGTAGTGCACAGTCTCAGGCAAAGGTACCTCCTACCTATCACACAGATCTTAATTTCACAGCCTCCATCCCTGTGTTGCTACACCCCAGGGAACAGTGTTGGCATGGTAACTGCAGGCTCTATGTCTTTCTTTTTTTTCAATTAGCAGTCATATGAGGTTTTTTTTAGCTTCAGGATCAGGTAAATTTAACTGATAGCACTGCTTATTTGGGGAAATAAAGAGGAGGGGATTTGTCTGCAAATACAACCAATCCTACATGAGGAAAGAGCAGAAGCACAACTTAGATTAAAAAAAATGCACAACAACAACAAAAAACTCATAAGGAAAAGTTATAAAAGTTATACATGTCCATACTCCTCAAACCAGTGTCAAGAAATAAATTATACATCAACAGCGTTGTCAATCTGACCAGAGTCATGTTAAGGACAGAGTGGACTAAATTTCATTTTCACTGATATATTCATTATCAATTTCAGTAGAAAAGCAGAAGAATGGTCAAAATTGGAAAAAGTCTTCAAACAAGTTACCGTAACAGTCATCATCTTAGTAGACACAATTTTGTGTACAGAAAAAATGGCAATTTAAATTTTAAAACAAAGAAAAGAGAGCCTCATACTTCCATTATTTTTATCACAGAATAAGAACTTGCAGGCTAATGAAATACTAGGTGTTAGAAGACTATCAGAAAAAAAAAGTTGAAATTACAATGCATACTGCTTAACCTTATCTGTAAGCATCTCCAGGACTGCCTCAATGACCAAGTGAACCATTTTCTATTAGTGTAGCCCTTTTCTACTTTCCATTTGCACAATATAGGCTGACATGAGCCAGTCAAAGGCATGTGGTGCATAACAAATATCTTATGAATTCATTAAACAATGCTTGTAGTGGAGATGCACAGGGGCTCCAATATATCCCATGGTAAATACTGAGTGAATGAAGTAGTTTTGTCAATCTAAAAGTTTATGTAACTTTCTCTTTTATGCATGCATGAGTTTACTCAGGAGTTAGGAAATGTTAATTTTTGAGCAAAACCACACTCCAGGCATTACAGGCACCTATAGTATGTGATGCCTCTCTGCACCAACATGTAGGAGTAGTGCTAACTCTTCTTGCAGAAACAAACAGAGAACATGATTCTAATGCCTTCTGGAAGTTTCTGTGATTGTGAATTAGATGGGCTATCACACTGGAATCTCAGCTATGTTTTGTTCTTTCAAAGTATATCTCATTTGCCAGACAATGATGTAAGAAATAGAGCAATAACAGATTATCTTTCTTTTTTAGAAGTCAAATTATTTCAAAAGCACTTTATCCATTTCTTTCAAACTGCAGTCTAGGCAACCATTAATCAAATCTCAACTTCATTCATTTCCAATTCCTTAGAGGTTTTAGGAAAAAAAAATTAAAAAGCAATATAATTAACAGAAGTGTCTTGGCTGCTTGTAATAAATATCCCTCCCATGTCTCAGTTCTTCCACTTCACCTCCCCTAACATTAGATCTCTAAAACCACTGCCCTTTCTTGCTTTCCATCAACAAAGCTGACCTTTCACAAAAGCATTCAAAATGCTTCGGCCATCAGCACTGGAACAAGTGGATGTGGAAATTCGTCTGTATTCATGTTCACATAACCTAACAATTGCTACCTGACAAAGGGAAGCCAGAAAGCCTTGTCAGTCTCAGTGCTGTGAGCCTGATGTTTGCAGAAACGGCATTTCCAATGACTGCAGGTGTGACAGGGGGTGATCTGGGCTTTTCATGTTATGTTGTTACTTTACCATTCAATTTCGTAGAATTCAAAGTGCAACCAATTGCCAGTCAGTTGTAGAGCAGAGCATTACAGAACCTGTTAGAAACATAAATAATTTAAATCAGGCAATTGCTTCCCTCTCAAAGAAAATCCCTTTATTAAAAACATGAAGAGAGGGGAATTATGTATGTTTCAAAGGAATGTTTACAAGATGAACACCTGAAGCATCTTGGTGCATTTACACTTTTACTATCAGGAAAAAAAAAATGCAAACCTACTCTAATTAGTACCTAAAATCCCTACTTTCCTGGAGAGCCCAGTTCTCACTAGTAAAGGCTATTGGCAGCATACTGATTAAGCAGGGATGGCCAAAAACCAATCAGGAACTCAAATAAGTATTTTGGAGTTTTTCCTCTTGATTGAACAATAGGGCACTTCACCTCCACTGAGCTCAGTTCAGTCTCAGTCTGCAGGGCTCTGCTGTTTCTTGCAGAGTGAGAATCCAGGCCTGGCAGCCTGGTTAACCAGTGCTTCTGGCTGGCTGAAACAGAGTTTGTGCAGTAGCTGTACAGCAGCACTGGAATGAACTTGCCATCTAAACATAACATTTCTTATATGGACAGTGAGAGTTTAAAAAAATTAGAATTAAAAACAAATAGATTTTTTTTCCCATAAGGTTTAAGTGTTACCACTCAATTCCATATTGTTCCCATTGGCCAGAAACACTTTTAAATTTTATTTTAATTAATTTTACTTTATTAAATTCATAGGATCAGCTACTTTCATTTGTAACTTAATATTTTTTATGACTCTCACACCCCTTTGTGCCAGAGAGAGAGGACACGTTCAGTGCCCAAACTGGAAGTTCAAGATTAATTTCAAAACACCTAACAGTGAAAGAGTTGCCCATTTGCAATAATAACAAGAAATTTACCTCATTTTTAAGACAAAACAACCATGAACAATCTTAAAACTGAAAGCTAAAACAGCTAATATTTAAACAGTACCAAAATTACATAAAACTAGATATACAGAATATACTGAATAGAAGACCTAGTTATGTCTGGAAGTTCTTATCCTATTATCTGCTAGACCATATTGTTTTCACCCTGAGATGTAACTGCAAATGACTGGATGTAATTATATAATACTATGAGCTGTTTGTTCTGGGTGTTATATGTAAAGATTTCTTTTCAAACACATGCCAGTCATCACTGTCTAAATTATTATGACCAAAGTCATTCAGTAGAACCCTTCACAACATGTTATTTCATAGCATGGCCTAATCATATGCTATATCAAAATAAGATTTGGTAAAGGCAGTACAGGAAATAAAGGAAATAAGATTACACTAATTCAGACACTGAATAAAGAATGGAATGACTCTCTTAATTCAGGCAATTTGAATTATTAATGAACTGTTTGCATCTGTAAAGATTCTGTAGAGACTTATTCTATTTCCTCAACCATCTGGATCAGGAAATTGGAATCTCAGCTTCTGAAAGGTCAGGTGCAAGATGCTGGAAAGGGCTGCTGGCTTCCAAAATTTACTTCACTGACTCAAACAGCATTCCCAGGAAGTCCATCCTCATAAGTGGACAACCAAGTGCCACAGTAAATAGAGTGAGATACTGAGATAGCAAGGTAAACACATGGCTCCAAAATGATTCCCAAACACTGTTAGAAGGTGTTTCTACTTTGGAAATACCACAGCAGGAGAGCAACAGGTGTACTGGCAGTTTTGTATCTGAGTTTCTGTGTCTGTCATCATTCATTACTTAACAGTCAGAGCAAGAAGAGAAGCCCTATTTTCTCCTGCAGCTAGTGTCTTCTCCTTTCAGCTCCAAAGAAGAATATTTGTTGTGAAAGTCGATAGGCCATAGAAGTTTAATCAGCCCATCAGCCACCTGGAGAACAGAGAGAGTGATTTTCACTCATGAACAAATGCTGACTTTATTTGTTCATTCTTCACACTGGAGAATTGTAACACTTCTCAGAATCACAGATGTGAAATCACTCAGAATATGTACAGTGATTTACATATTAGTAAACCTCTAGGCTTAAAGAAATAATTTAATTTGTTCTCTGTACCCAGCAAACTCTACTTAAAGAAGAGCAGTATCTGTCAATGTCTAAAATTAACTGAGACTTCCCATGAGAAATTTGTTACTACTGCCAACATGACTAAAAGAAATCCCCATTAGATATTTTATTCCTTTAATTTTGCTTAATCATGTATTTTATTAAGTCTGTTAATTATTATCTTTGACCTCTCTGCATGCAATTCTTTTGGAAATTCTACTGTCTTTTCACAAACAGTTACTTAGACTTCAAAAATGCCCTCCTCCTTTCTAATATTGCTCTTCCCTTTTAAACTGAAACCAATATCCAAATTGTACTGTATTTTGAAATTGCAATGAGAGAAATCCCTCCCAGCAAACCAACAAAAATTACATAGGTTTAGGTAAAGAATGAGAGGTGACCTTTTAGGGGTTGCTGTTAAGATCTGTGCTCCTGAGCAGCAGTATCTTCATGACAGTGTATCAGATGCTAGTAGAAAAAAACACAGGAAACTGCCATACACCCTATACAGAGTGCTGCAAATAAGAACAAGCAACAATGTTTGGGAAAAAAAATCTAGTACCAAGCCTCAGAATTTTGCGTACAAAAGTTGATAAATACCCCCTGCATACATGTCTCACCAGTTGGTCAAACATCACATGCCTTGTGATTGTGCAACCATCAGAAGGAATGCATATAAACAGAAAATTTTGTCATTGATTTAGGCATACCAGTTGGTAAATATATATCAAATATTCCACAAGATGGTTCTACCACTATCTGCACTAAAAAAAAGTAATAATCACTTTTTATGATGCTTTACAGTCAGATGGCAAATGGTACATAAACGATTTTCCCACCCATACTGTAAAAAACTTTTGTAGCTACAGGATCCTGCACATTCAAGCACTGCAGCCTCTAAAACTGTGCAAACAGAAATCTTGCAAATAAGACAACCAGAAGATAAAGGGGCAGATGGTACTAGCAGTCTAGCATCACTGGGGCTTACAGTAACCACTTCCTTAACAGAGATCCCTCACATCTCATCCAACTTCACTGCATCTTTTAAGCATCTATTAAATGACAAAGCAATTCTCACTATGCTCTTGGCAAATCTTGCCCAACAAATCAAGTATAGTATTGCCTGTTGTAATCAAAAGTTATGTTTCCAATCCTGGATTCACCAGCACATTTGTCATACATAATAGACACCTCAGATTTTCCTGACGACTGCCAGTCACCCAAGCCAAATAAATTGCATTACATTTGTTTGGATTTCCAACTGCATCACTCAGCCCTGCCATTAATTTCTGCCACAACTGAGATGTTCCACACTTCAGCATTTTCCAGTTACAATATATTTAAACAAGCCCACAAAATAATAATAATAATGAAAAACTTCAACCAAAAAATACATTTTTGCCACCAATATGCTTCCCTTGCTATCATTCACATGAGACATGTTTACTATTCTCTCATAAATTTCATCAACGCCTATTGAAGAGGAAACTTGCAGGGAAATACAGCAGATCTCTGCTGAAAAAGAACTGTGCAACAAACAATGGCATTTTCAGAGTTGTATATATTTACCTATTACTAAGCAAAGCATGGTCATTAAAGTTGGTTTTGTCAATCAGGTAGTCAAAGATTTAACTGTGTATCAATGCCTTATCCTTGACATTCAGCTGTAGAGTTTTGTTCAACCATCAGGTTCCACGAATTCTATTTGGAATTACTGGGTACCTCATGCTGCAATAATCAGGGCTTTAGAGTTAATATTTCTGAAGCAAAATATGCTCTAACCACTTTAGAAACTTCTTGCAAAAAAAGTGGCAAAAGTGAAATGAAATGTACAACTGAGTTTTAAGTTCAGCAGTTACTACAAACACCTGTCAGAAGCCCTTTACACAGTTCCAGACAATCCTGTAGAGAAAACTGGGTAGTCTTAGACAGTCACTATTTCAGTTGAGTAAATGAACATATGGCACAAAAGTGATAAGACAAAACACTGACTGCTTTTCATTGTGCTTTTGAACTACTTTGTTCTGAATCAGCCAGACAGAAAGACATATTCTCCGTATCAGTTTTCAGAGGTACTGACTCATTCAACATTTTGTATAATGCAGAAAAAAGTTAGCTGTGCAGATGTGTCCTATATCCACAGGTATCTGAACACACTGACTTCCCAAAGGCTTAAAATCTTCATTTTTTACAATATTTATATCTCACAAATAAAAAAAAAGCTTATTCAATAGGCATATTCCTGAACAGTTAAAGTTTAATGTTCACCAACACATCAGAAATTTCAGGACTCTTTTTAAAAAAAACCAAACAAACCAAAAACCACCCATTTCTCTTTGCCATATTCAGCAGCCAGCTATGGATATTTCTAGCAGTGTGCTCAGCACCTTCCTCTCTCAGCAGAAGACTTCAGCACATCCCCTCATCTTACTGATCCTGCAGATAATTACTGCAGTTTTGCAGAGAGATCCTGACTGCAGCCACATCCTGCTGCACTCATGGAGGGAGCTCATGCAACTTCCTGAGAGCTGGCCACCTCAGAAGACAGCATCTGCCAAGACCTGTCTATCAGGAACATGTATTCTTGATTTGCTGGACTGAAGATCTGGCTCCTAACAAAATTTGCTCTGTTATTCTATTAACATCAACAGGAATCACACAGGTGAATATTCACACCAGGTCCTAGCACACACACTTCTGATTTTAGCAACACCAGCATGCCAAAGGTAAGAATGGGTCTATACTCAGCTGTAAATGGAAGAAAGATTATATATAAATGATTATGAACACATAATAGTAATGTGACTATTCATAGAAGACTTCAAGGAAGAAAAGGCTTCTGCAATGCTACTAACATAGATTTTTATATTATAAATACCCATCTCTGCTTCTGCAAGTCAATTTTCATGCACCAATCTTTCTAGACTCGAGAGCTATAAACAGCTTTCCTGAAAAGAAAAAATGTCCTCTCAGCAGCCTACTTTTATCAAGATTACACAACTACTTGGTATAAACATTCCAGAACATATTCCATTACAAAATTCTTGGAAAGATTTGTAAAATAAAACAAAACCAAGTGACTTTCCCCACCCCAGCAGTTCAGCGTTTCCTCACAAAATCATGAGTATGCTATTGGTCCCTGAAAATAATTTGTGTCTCGAGAGTACTGCAGCATGGACAAACTAATGCTCCACAAGATATTTCTAATGCAAAACTTTAAAATTTAATACTAGACAAGAAGAACTTTGGTGTAATTTCCCAATAAACATACTGCTTTTTAATTTTAAAGACCTATTTGGAAATCATTGTGCAGCAACCTTTTCTCCTCAGTGGGATTCAGCAACAGATTAGCAGCACTTAAAAATCTGAGATTTGGACCCTGTGGTTAAGCAAAAGAAAAAGCCATGCTGGTTGCTAATATTTTGGTCAAATCTGGCTTTAAAGAAAATAGGAAGCTTGGGACTACCAGCTGTGATTTAAGCACTCTTCTACGTGGGACAAGTTCACCCTTTGCAATAATAGGACAAACTTTTGACGCCAGGTTCGAGAACCATTCTAAGACTTTCTGCAGGGGAGCAGTTGGACATACAAGAGTCCTGCTGCTCATCACTGCACTCACTTGTGAACTTGGTACACATACAAGTGAAACCCATTTCCTGCTGACTTCTCTAGCAATTACATTTGGCTTTATGAAAGCAACACCTGCAAATACAATTTTGATATTTGACTGTGAGAATGGCTGAGCTGATTATTGATAACTCAAGCCTACAGTGTCCATGAACTTTTGAGAGAAGAAGAGACCCCCTATAAACAAACATTATGGTTTCCAAACACAAAAAAATACTTTAAAATTGTGAGCCTATTGTAAAGATCTTTGGAAAACTCCAACAGAAAAATTATGAGCAAAACAAACAGGAAGAAAAGAAATTAAGCCAAAATAGGACAAAATAGGAAACAAGTACCCAATATAGAATGAAGCAAGCTGCAGGAGAAATTAAATGCAAAAAAAGTAATTAGAAATTTGTAAAAAGACAGCATTTCCCAAAGAAAGCAAACACACATATACTTGCCCCGCAAAAACCCCACCATGGATTTGAAAAGACAGTGTGCACTGAAAAAAGCCCCAAAAAGTGATTCAAGGAAGATAAGAGAACTGAGCCCTTAAGTGGCAGGAGAGCTAAAACACGTGCTGTGAAGCCTGTGGGAAAGAGCAGATGCAGCCCCCTCCCTGCTCCAAGCCTTGCCACCCCTCAGACAGAGCTGCTCAGCTCCATCCCCACTCCAGGGCTCAGATCCAGGTTCTGTCTGCAGCTCTTGCTCACAGCCCTCTCTGATTTCCAGGGCTCATTCTTCCCCTCACCACCTCCCTGCCTTGCTGAATGCTCTTGCCAGCCTAAAATGGACAAGACAAACTTTGATGGAGCCATTACTGCCTCTTGCAATTTTGTACAACTCCGGCCAAAATTACTGTTTTCTATAAAATCTAACTGCTAATAAATTGTCCACAATCAAAATTTAGACATGGTTCACAACTGCAGCAGACATTGATGTCATGGCTACACAGTCATCTAAAAATAATTCAGGTCTAAGCTTTAAAAGAAATCTAAAACATGCAAGATTCTTTTCTGTGAACTCCTGTGAAAATCTCTGTATGGAATTATTTTCTCAGGTCAGCAAAAGGTCTAAAATACTGAAATAGTTCCTCAGAAGTAGAAAAATTTCGACTCTCTGTCCCTTGTATCATAATTTAATTCCAAAGTCAGTAATTTTAAACAACTATGTTTTGATTTTAGAACCTTTCTTCAGAAAATAACTGGAAAAAAAAGAATTTTTAATGAAAGCCCTAAATATTTAATTTTGAAAATATAAAAGTATAATGTTTCATTCATTTTGGGAGATAAACAGAAAAAAAAAAACCTACTCCGTAAATTATTTTTATTTCAGTTAATCCATATTTTCTACATAACCCATGTAAGTAAAAATCATCAAGAAGGTCTATTTCCTTTGTCTACAATATTCTTCAATAGGAACTGGATTTAGATGGGAAATGGTAACTGCTATTTCTCTCAGCTATGCAGAGGCTGGGAAGACACAGCTATAAAGCATCTGCTCCTCATCAGCTGGAGAACAGTCAAACATTTGGACCAGTAGACTTAGTTTTAATTTATACTACCCATGTGCAACCAGGCATACAATTCCATTTTCATACTACATGGAATTAGTGACATTGTTACAAATGTAATCATAAAATTTGTTTTACTGCATACGAGTTCCCTGCACATTAAGTTTACTAAGCAATGATAAATTTGTGGTCCCCAACAAGGAAACATGGATAGAACTTGGGTGTTTGCAACCCTTCCTTTAACTGTTAGCTAGGGCCAAAGTGGTAATCCATGTTTTTCAACTTTATGAATAAAACAGAAATACAGCTTCCTCAGGAAAAAATACCCAGTTAACTCAGCCTGGTTCTTCGTGCACTGTTACCCAAGACCTTGAAAAGGAGTGAAAAAACCCTTGCCTAAACAGGATGTAAGATTGGTGCTTGATGTTTCATGGCTTCTTTCAATCCCCTCTTATTTCTGCATAAGCAAATCTACTTTTTCTTAACCAGAAATTAGATTTATATAACTCAAAGTTACTGAGGAATAACTCAACATCATTTTGATCAAATAGAAGTTAATACAAGAATCACAATACAGTATTTTAAACATTTTTAGAATAGTCTGCATGTAAAATATCTAAGTATATAACTTTTTCCTCCCTACAATTCAAAAGAAATTAGATTTCCTAATATCTAATTTCAGAAGTAATATTCTGATGTTTATAGTACACAAGTAATAATTATGTTGATAGAGACTCAGTAGCATATAAAAGATTTTGCTGTAGACAATAAATTCAAAGGCTAAAGTTGCAGCAGAGGCAGAGTAGAGACATCTTCAAGTTCCTTGCTGCAGTCCTAAAGATTAAAATTTAAACAACCCAGAGTGAGAATGAGCAAAATTTTTATTCAAATATTTCTGGCCATTCAAATTTAGTCTCCTGTTAAAGCTCTATTAAGAACCTTTCAGAAGCAAACAATGGGCTTTTCAAAAATGAGACAGCAAATCTCTAATAAAAAGAGTCACCTCTGAGTCAAACAAATGAAGATTATTGAACTTTTTTTTTAATAAATGAAACCATCAAAGAATTATTTCTCCTTAAAAATGTAAGTATTCACACATAGCTATCAGTCAATAAATACCAATAGATTTAATGAAATGCTTATTAGTTTTCTATTTTAAATTGCTTCATAGGTGTCTGAAAAAATCCAATTGTATATTTCATAGTTAAAATAACAAAATGTCTTTGCATATATTTTTTTAAGGTGACTGCCAATTTTGAGAAATTATTACATTTCACAGAGATAGAAGAGAGATATAAAGTAAGTTACATAATGAAACAGCTTCTCTATATAGGCAAGGTCCTTCCTGTTTGTATTGAGTCTGAACAAAACTTCCACCTCCTACAGCAACCCTGGGCTCAGAAACTACAGCTAAGGAACTGCTCCAGTGCAGCCACCACTTCATCCTACTGGCTGCAAAACCACCAAACCTCTGAGCCTTCCCAGCAGCATCTTAAAGCCAGAGGCAGAAGGGGAAAGAAACAGCAAAGATTTAGAGCATCAGCTGTCTAACAGGGACTGAGCACTCCCTTTAACTTCAATTTCAGATTAATTTTTGGATGAAATATCTACACACTGCACATGCTGTCACTACAAGCTGAAAAGGTATTGCCAGAATGTATTAGCTGATCTTTTTTAGATTGAAGGGAACGGTGAACAACTTCCACCAGTGTTGAGGGCCACAAGAACCACAGCTGCTGCTGCTGCTGCATCTCAATTCTCAAACTGCTCCTTAGAAGAAACCACTGAAGAAAATGATGCAGTTTCTGCTCAGATTTAGTACCACACTGGCTTCTGAGCAATTACCAACCAGACCAAGTTAGATATTTGGGGCCTATGAACAGTTTTCCCTCGTTGTGACCCATTTTCCCCATTTGCCAGCTGCAATCCCTGTGAACAGAATGTCATCCATGAAAGGATCACAAAAGTTGATTTAAAAAATCAACTTTGTCTGCAACACATTTATAAACGTGGGGAAATGGTAGGGAGGAATGAAGATGGAACAAACATTCAAGGATTAGTCCTACTTTTTGTAAGCAGAAGCCTTTGTGATTAGATTGCAAAATAGCACATATGGATTTTTTTTCAATACAGTAACATGACTCACTACTATTCTTTATTTACTTTTCTGTAGTCAGTGAGATCACTTTATATCAAGAAGGAGGAGACACTCTGCAATAAAAAATCATGTCCACAGGTGTATAGCACACACAGACGTGCCTGTATAGCATGTGCTAAATGCTCACTAATACAAACTAAGCAAGAAACTGAAAAAATTCCAGCCTGAGTAACCAAAGTTCTGACACTTCCCAGGTCCTACAGCAGGATGTGTGCCAGACAATAATATTAAGCTTTGTATGCTCTAGGAGAAATTGTTCCACCCCAACAGAGATATTCAAGTAAGACAGTGTATTATACACAAGAAGCTAAGTCATGGAAGATGTGCTATATTTTCCATGAACAAAACCTTAAATATCTTCTTTACTTGCAACTTCAAATGTAGTTTTCTATATGCAATTCATTTTTAACTGTAGATCTTTTTTCCTACTCTTAGAAACATTAATAATAAAATCACTTTTTTTAGCATATAAAAACATCCTCAATTCTCTCTTGAGAGAGAATTCTCAATCTTTTTGAATTCTAATATATATAAAACTTTAATTAAAAAAAAAATGTCTAGAACGCAAATTCTGAAAGAAAGTAATTTTGAGCAAAACCTGTATTTAACTGCACTCTCCCAGGTCTAAGTGTATCAGCTGAAATTGGCCTGTAACTAGAAATGAAGAGAGTGAAAACAGTCTGGAACTCCAGATCCCATCTTCTCCTAGCAGCATTTTCTGATGCAGCTCACAGAAGGGTTGAGGTCAAGTTGCAAGCACAGGGCAGAAGAAGCACAACCTCTGTAATGGAGGCATCCCTGTCCCTACAGTTCCATTTTGTTACTGTCATTTTGAGGATCTTTTATGAGGCCATGCCCCTCCCATGGTCAAGCAATGGAAGTTTATTAGTTGAAATATCAGCTGAATATGCAATTAAGAGTCACAGGAAAAAGTTTCTTCTATATCCTCAAGTTAACTCCCTTTAGCTCAGCAGGACCAAGTTATGCACCAGCATGCATATTATTATTATTATTATTATTATTACTATTACTACTTTCATTAGTACATCAAATCATACATCCACCCCACATACATTGCTCAGACTCCCATTATTCAGAGACTGTACAGAAATCAAGGCTACCACAGGCACTTATTACTGTGCTGTGACTAAAAGATTTCAAGTGCTATAGAGCTTATGTAAAATGGTCAAAACCACTGAATTCATCCCACAAAGAAAAAGAAGCACAGATTTTCGGGAAGACGGCAGCAATCAAGCAAAATGTTTGCATTTCACTTATAGAAATGGAAAGTAATGAAGGAGCTCTCTCAGTAACCAGCAGTCTCACAGATTCTTTGGATGCAATTAGTTGCAGAATTTGTTCCATCCAAAACAAGTTTGTAAAGTCTTAAAACCTAACACAAAATTTGCTCAACCCAAGAAAAGCCTTTGAAGTTTTTAAACCTAACATACATTTTTGTATTCTGTATTTTATCCTCCTGAAAAGGCTACATTAACACAAACTGGGACTGGAGTCTAAATTAAAAGGCACAATAAACATTAAAAGACAGCTGCCTCTGCAATAGAAGAGGTGTATTTTTGCTAAGTAACTCACTAAACTATAGCAAAAAAAAAAAAAAAAGATTTACAGCACTGAAAAGAGCACTTTTGACTTCTCAACAGACTTTGGAAGAGAAGAGGTGGCTTTCTGCTAAACAGCTTACTAGTGCTGATGAAAGCCTACAATACAAAATCTTTTCAAGGTCATGCATTTCAAACCCATGAAAAGCAATCTGGTTAAACTCAAATTACCAGTTTCCTACCAACTTAATTCCAAACAACTCAAATTTTATATCTGAAAGCTTAAACTTAGGCTTTAAAAATATTTAAAGGAAACTAGGTGTACCTCCAACTACTAAGTGAATTGCTAATGCTGTGAGTCTTATCTTTTTAAAATCAACTCCAGATTTGATTATTCATATTCTAGCAGTTGAACTACAGTAGCAGAATGAAAAACAGACACTACCAAATCCACCCAACATGCAGACTAGATTTCAATAAAATCAGAAATACCATAAAATCACACTGAAGGTTCTAGAAATCTCACGTACTATGGGTCAGTAACAGGAGTTAAATGGTGTTACAGCCTTTTAAACCAGCCAGAACACAAAAATCCTTCTCTGCAGCTTGGCTGTCAGCAAAAAGCTCTCACCATTTCAGCCAAAGAAAATAGTCTTGAAAACACAGCCAGTCCTACAATGATAGAAAATCAATGTAAAACAAAGATTTAAGGAACTACTGCAGTAAAGTACTTTTTCTTCACATAGACTCATGCTGGAAATCAGAGGGGGCTACAGAGGTGAGTACCTGAGCTGCAGAAGCATTCTTATAGTCCTGCAAATGCCTGCATTGCTACAACACAGGACAGTTACCTGGGTGTGTTACTCCCAGAATGTTCTTTGTGCAGCATCCTAGTTAACATTGCTCCATATCAAGTACCCTCATGGTGCTTCAAAGCCAAAAAAAAACCCAGAAACACTCTGGCCAATGTGAGCAATTGTCTTATTAACTGACATGGCTCAAACCCCAAACAGCCTGTAGATAACTTGAAAAAAATTTAATTAATGACCTAAAGTCTTTCCCATTGAAAATGGAAGCAGGGAGAGAGCATCACTAGAAAGAAAAATACAGGAGATGTCTGTATGTGTCCAGCAGTGCCTGTAAAAACACATTCTATTACAGAAAATGTCTTTTCCATTGTGCTGCCTGGCAGCCTGCCTAATTACTGTGGTAAAAAAGAAAAATTGATGAAAAACGATCCTGCACAGCTTGTAGCTCCCTATAAGCTCTTTCTAACTTGAAAATTTTATTTGCTCTAAACAAATGTCAATTTCACTCCTAAAAATGTCTAGGATTGCTGAGAGGTTAACAAAACATACTTTAAGCAACCTTTTAATATATTTTATTATAGCAAGACAGTAATTATATTTTATTAATAAAAAAAGCAGTAAATCCAAAGTTTTTATGAACTTATTCCCCTAAAGATCCACAGTAATTTTGTAATACTTATCTCAAACTCTTTGCTTTCCAAGTGGAAATTCCTTCATATCCATCTCCCACAGTGTTGGGTTCTGTTGCCAAAAAACCTGATTCATTAGTAAGGCACTAACTACCGTGAGCTGATTCAATTTTCTACTCTGTATATTATGGTTTTTAGAAGGCAGGTTTTTAATTAAAAGACAGACTCTCAAAAACCTCCAGCTCTATACTGCACTCCTTCCTTCTTGGTCTGAAGATGCTGCTATGTCCATTCAAAACATTATCTGCTGATTTGAGCACCCAGTCAGTTCCACAATTTAATATTAAGACTATTTAACGGGTGGTTCAAGCTAGGGTCTTGAATGTTTTAGCAATCATCTTAGAGCAAAGCAGTGAGCAGAAGAAAAATGATGGTATAACCCTGCAAGCACCTCCACAGAATTTAACAGCCGTTTAAAGTTCCCAGTTAAGTTTAACAGCAGGCAGGCAACCAAGTATGCAAGTCCCCGAAGTGGAACACGCAATTCTGACATCAATCTAGCAACCCTGGCATCAGACCCTTTTTTCTGTCCTTCTCCTTAAGGTGAGAGAACAGACAACAGAAGCTACATACATTCCATTAGAACTTCTGATAGAAACTTGAGATGATTTTAATTGTCATTTGTAATGACAAAATTAACAGCTTTACTTAAAGAAATTCATCTTGAGGGCTGTTGTAGGATATCAAGTTGAACTTGCCTCTTCCACTGCTGGGGAAGAATGATGTATAACAGCAATGCTGAAATTACACTTGCTCTGTATCCTGTCTGCATTCTATTTTATTAATTCTGTCAATGAGAAACAGATGCTATGTTTGATTTTCTCCTGACAACAGTTCAGTGGGGAAAGCAACAAGCTTAAAGACAGCTGAAGAATGCTTAATTGCTTTACAAAAGGGGACACTAAAGGACTCAACCTGAGTGCAAAGTTGCAGATAAACAAAATACCTATCAATTTCAATGAATTTAGGGCTGTTTCCTAAATCATATTCCTATTACACTGCACAGTGACAATACAATGACACCAAACAGACACGAGGAGCATTACTGTCACTGTTGCCCCTCCCAAATGTCAGCTATAAAATCAGCAAGGTACCTGCTGAGGTATCCACTGACTGCAATGTGCTCGCATTGGCAAATACCGTAGCAAATCAACAACTAGGTGGACTTCTTGCTCCCAGGTTTCAGGAGCATGCCTCCCCCCCATTTTTAGCTGCTATCTATAATAGGTTTATACAGATTAGCTGCATTAGTGTTGTGTCCCTGATAAACTGTGATGCTGGGTAGATAATCATCTTCTCCCTCCTTCCCATGACCCTTCTTCAATATAAGTTGCTCCTGGATTTGTCTGTTTTTTTTAAACCACCCTACTCCCTGAGCTCAGAGGCCTTTTGATCCCTTAACATTTCAGGAGACAGCTGTAGAATGTGCAGCAGGCTGTTAGTTGTCTTGTTGCACCTTAAGAAATTAATGATTCTGTTACTGACTAAATCAAGCATAATCAGGTATATAATTCCCATCTTGTAGCTTTCAGTGACCATTACCAGGTTTTAAAGGCTACACAGTTAAATCAGCAGCTCCATTTATCATATCCAGAACTGGTGTTGAATTAGAAGCAAACAAAATAGATTCTGGTCACTATGGGTAGATTTCCTCACCTTTCTCTTCTATTCAGGTCAAACCTGGTTTTACTGGTCAGTATTAGTCAATTTGAGGGAATGACCAGATGGCAATAAAAACTTTCCCACCATTCATAGCTGTAAATTACTAAGGAAAACAGTATTGACTTGTGGAGTAATCACCTTCTATACCAGACCATGCTTGTGAATTTTGGAAAAGCAGGATCAAGCAGACATATTGCTGTTCTTCCTATCCTGTAAGTAATTTCTAAGGTGAAGAACACAAAGAACCAACTACTGACAGCAGCCACCTCACTACTACAAACCATAGTGAAAGAACCATAGTATCAACTACAGACATTTCATTGCAGAGATAAAATTATTCTGTGTGGCTGTTGGGAGGGTTCAGTGTCATCTAGGAGATATGAGCACTGTCTGTTCTTGCTGAATATCATTTTGTTCAAAATAGCAAGGGAAAGGATTTTCCTCATTAACAAGCCATGATGGGGGGAAGAATGAAACTTAAGCCAGCGAATTTTTCCAGGATCATAATGTTCTTCATTTTTAGGTCATTTGAGTTCCATATTAATTTTAGAAAGATGGAGACTTTGCAATCCCCCTGCTCCCTCTCTCATTACATATGTAATTGTAAAAGCTACCCTGTTGTAATAAAACATTCATCTCTGTACTTCTTATTATGGGATCACAGACACCCAGTGATGGATGACCACGTGGCAGAGCACATTTCCACAGTACACCATAATATCACTGAGTCATCATTTGGAATATGAAAACACAAATCCAAAGCCTTACCTAAACTACACATTCTTGTCTGTTTTTGAGCTACACTGAAGTAGCTTCTGAACCATATCATATACAGAAATACCTGACACTTATATAGGCCTAGTCATACCTAGTTGTATAATTCTGCATACATACAAAGAACTGTAACTGTCTTCTGAAATGTGCCTTCCTTGCAGTGTTAAAGGCAAAATCCATTATACCCAGGAGCAGTAGCACCTGAGTATGACATGGGCATCAACACCAAGCAGATTTAAACAAAGAGTACTGGAGAGATACTACTTCATGGCAGTTGATATGACAGCACTTGCTTTGTCTTGCAGTAATGACAGAAATTACTACACTTCTTAACTTCTCCAAAGACTTATCAATGCAGTTTATTTCAACTACAGGCCTGAAGAAAAAAATAATAAAAAGAAAAAAATTGGCACCTACCTTCAGATGGTGCTAAAATACAAATTTCTAATGTGGATTTTTACTTCTTTTTTATGTTCTGTTGTACAGGATAGCCAATGGTTGAATGGTCTACCAACACATCTGGAAGATACATTTACCTATTGACAAGAGCTACTTACAACTGTTTTTTGGTTTGAAACAAAAAAATAAAAAAAAAAAAAACCCAAGCAAACAAACCAAAAAAATCTAAAATTTAACCTTGGTTATGCCAAATCCATATAAGTATGTATAAGTCAGTCTCTCACACACCCTACTAAAACAGAATGTGCAAACCTCCCATAACTCTGAAAAAAAACCCAAATTGCAAAATCATACCTTACTTGTTGATTCTTATAAAAAGGAAGATTTACAGTGGGAAATCCCCAACTTTACACAAAAACAATCACAATCAATATCACATTAGTATCAATGGGATGGTGCTGCTTTGCTAGTCTATGTCTAGATTATACATGTATAATTTTACATTATATTTTCCCTTCATCCTATCTAACGTGAAATGTTGAGTTTCATTTACCCTTCAGTGTGTCCTCTGTTATAGGGCAACACTAATATTAGTTAAATCTTTTAAAAGTAGGAATTTCTAAGTAGCATTTTCAGTGCTTATCAAAACTCTGTTATGTATGAAGTTGGTTTACCTTCTCTTGCATTAAGGCTAAAGAAATACATGGTGAGACATTTACCACAGCCATACAAGCAGGACACAAGAATGGCAAAATAATTATTTCTTATCATCATTCCACAAAAGCTTGGTATTCATAATTCTAATGGTCTTTAAGGATTGGAAAAGCACTGATTTCCAAAATATTTTACACTTCCTATCACAGTTCACCTGAGCAAAGAGGGCTGAAGGCAGGAGTAACCTTTTGTAAACTGAAACTTTTATTTGTATCAGATGTCCACTTCAGTTTTTAAGTAATGCTACAATGCTCCCTTTCCCTAGATATGTTGTTTCTTCCTATTTTCTTTGAGCTCTGATTATTTGTTGCCTGTAGCACAAGCAACAGTTAACAACCCATCAATATCCACCTGACGTCAAGGAGTAAATGTAGACAGTCATTGGCCAGCTGCTCCAGTTTTCAAATGAAAGTAATATAAAGTGTATGTGATAAACTAAGCACATCTTTCTGGTGCCACAGCTCCCTGTGAGGAGCTGGCAGTCATTTAGCTGTGCTGTGCATTAGCAACTGCATCTCTTACAAGCAATTAGGTGTGGACAAAACCTATTCCAAACAAAACTCTTCTGCATTTACTGAGTTTAAACATCATCTGAAGTGATTAAAGACACAGCCAGATGTGCTGTGCTCTTCTTTGCCTTCAAATATATCCAAGAAGTGTTCTGGGCATAGCAGGGCAGACTGCTCTGACCTCTGTAAAGTAACTATTTTTACTCAGACTTACAAAGTTGAAATACAGTTCTCACAGAAGCACTCATGTCTTTTCACTGAAATGGAAATAAAAAGGAAAAGTGCAGAGGATTAACTCAGATGCTGTGCACACAACAGTTTTATACTGTAGTTGCACAAAGCTACACAAGCTGACAACTACTCACAGAAATGTAACCAGTAGGTTTCCCTTGTCCTTTGAAACTACTTTGAATTATTCTATTTTGAACTTTCTGCCAGAACACCTGTTTCTTTGTCCTTGTTCTCTTGAAGATACCAGCAGAAAAGGTCACTTGTATTGATAAATCCATGCCAGTTTGAAAATTTGGCTCTAATTAAACTGTAGAAAAACACAATCATGAACAGAAAAACACCTGCATATCTAAAGAATGTCTTTATATTTTCAGAAAGTACTGGCAGTTAAAAATAATCAAAGACAACAGTTTTCCTATAGGGAGACAGCACAATGCCTCACACAACTCAAACACCTAAACCCAAAGCTAAACATTGTGTGCACTGTCTATAATCTGTAAATCAGCAGATTTTTCAAGGATAATTTGTAACCATTTATAAAGGCAGAAGGAAACAAGATTTCAATGTGACACACAGAGAAACCATGAAGTAACATCAGGGAAAGAATCCAGATCTCCCAGGCTCTAAATTTTACAATCAGTACATTAGGCCTCTTCAGCATTTTTGAAGAACCACAGTCTAACATAAAGGCAGTCTAAATTAAGTAAATTACACTCTCCCAAAACTTAATTAATATCAAATGTCACCATTTTTTACACAGAGGAGTAAGAGTATGAATGAAGTTTCATGCACAAAAGGTAATAAAAAAATATTACTTTGTCTGAAAAACAATAGATTTTTTTCAGAAGTCAGATTTACAGCAAAGAAAATTAAAGAATTGTGAGGTTAACAATGGAGCAGAACTAATTTCTGAAACCAGCCAAATCTTTCAAATAGGATTTACTAAGGAAAGGAAAGCATGCTACACAGAATGCTATCTCAAATAGGGATTAGAAATAGGAAACTCATGTAAATTCTACTTTATTGTAGAGATTGAACAGTAACTATAAATCTGCCAGTTCTATGAGATGTCACTATTAAAGTGAGAAAAGGTATAACATGTTAAGGAAAAGTATTCATCTGGTCATGTGCCACATGAAAACCTTTGCATTTCTGATTCTAAAACAATACACTGAAGATATTAGAATCAATAAGGACCATTGTAAGGAACATTGTAATATTTTCTATATTTTTTTCTTTTTTAGTGATGAACACTAAAGAATGAAGAATACATTGGTGATTATTAATAGGCAAAAATTCAGGAATGTGAAATATTGGGTAAATTTTGATACAGTTATAAGTGAATTTCTAATACACAGGAACAACAGAAAAATCTCACTACAAACTGAACATCTTATTTCTCCATGTATTCTACTCCCCCTCTTCTAGAATGTTTGCTATTCTCTCACAATGATTCTGAGAAAAACATGAAAGATTTGTCATACAAAGAGTAGTTCCACAGACATTTCAAAGAACACCATAATCTTAAGAGTCCACAAATACAGTCTAGCAACAAACCCTTTTAAAAGTATTTACAACCTTTAACCTTTTGCACATTCCTCTGGTTCTGAAAGTTGGAATGCAACACCAGCTTTTTTGCAGGCTTTTATTGGCTGACTACTTGACTTCAAAAGCAAAAGGCAGATTTAGGTCAGACATTAATTTATTATTTCCTTTCTTTAAAACTTCATATAAAAATATCATCACAATAGTCCAGGAGAGAAAAATCTAGTCAAAAGAAACTCTATTTTGGAATCCAGATCTGTGATAAACAAGTTGCATATGGCAAACCAATAATGCCTGCACACATAAGTAATCAGAACCAGATGCTCATCTTGTCCATCAAGTGCACCTCCTCCAGTTTCAGACTTGCATTAAACCTTGAACTCCGAGTCCTCTTACTTCTAAATAAGAAACATCATAAGAAAGGATTCTACACAATTTTTGTAGCCAATGCCCAGATACTGTTTGCTGTCAAACACTAGCAAAATAAGCACTGACCAGCAAAGCCACATCATAATTGGCTCTGTCTTCAGGCAAAAATATCTGCAGTCCCCACTGGAGCCCAGCTATGTCAGGAAAAGATAATCACTGCCTACAAGCCTTAGAAACATGCAGCCATTGCTACAGTACTTCCCAATAGCAAAGAAAAACATAACACAGGAAGTAATTAGGGCTTTTCATCTGAGTTTCTCATCCCCTCCCTGTTGCAAGAAATGCCAGGGACTCCTGAGTGACTTAAATTTTAGAAGTTTATTTTCAGTGAAAAATAAACTTCCCTGTAACTGGGGAAAATACCTATTATACGCAATACAACCAGGTTACAGTTACACCCAAGAAGAAATGAAACTACTTGTTGACAATATTTTCCAGAACCACAGAAAACAACCTATTGACATTACCTGCACTTATTAGGATCCAAACCAACTTTATTTTATCATAACTCATTCAGGCAACACCCCTGGAACACAATGACAAGACAATTGGAAAAAGTTTCTATTAGCTAAATAGGCTGGATTGCTTCTTGTAAAATCTTAATGGAACACAGATTCTTCCACAGTCAGATCATCCTGTAACTGTCATTCCCTGGAGATGTGCTCTGCAAGGAGGAGGAACAACAACAAACAAAACCAGCCATGTGCAGGTCACCATTTATTCCTGCTTTACTAAAAGGAAGTATTAAGATTAGCATTTTGCAACAGCCAAATTTGGAAAAGCTTGTACAAACAGTAAAATATTTTCTTGGTCCAAAAAAATCTATGCACAGAATTCAGCTCGTACATGTGCTTCTGAAATTTCCAAAAAGTGTCAAAATTTGTTTCAATCACATGTGACAGTGGAATCTCAGCACAGTTTCATTTTCCTGATGACACAGTCTGTGGGCAGAGTTTGGGAATGGCTGTGGCATGAAGATGGACAATTAAAACAGTCATCAATTTCCCACGCAACACAGAAAAATAGGTCTTTTTAATTTGATGCTGATTTAATAGACCTTTGATTAACAATTCTTAACGTAGTTTGGGTTAGGTGTTTTTTCTTCTAAGGTTCCAGCAGATTACAGGGATCTTAATTCTCTTAAAATAAAACACAGTCAGTCAGGGACTTTGCTCCCCGTGGCTAAAGAGATGAGATGGAAATCTGGGCTGTGTAAGCCCTAAGGAAAATGATAGATGATACAAAGAGAAAAATTAAGAGAAAATTTTTTAAAAACTAAGCCACTTATTTGGGGTTTTAAAGTATAACTTTGTTCTTAAAAATTTCATCAGGTCACCAATACTGGAGAAGTATATACTTCCTTGCAAATTTCAATCAACCTACCTGTAGGTACTTCTGTCTAGGAGATCAGTAGGAATTGCTCTCTGCTGGTCACAGTTTATCCAAGTCACCCATTAGCAACTTCAGCTTTTGAAGTTATGAATATTTCTGCACAGTCTCAAAGAGCTAATAGTACTTTTGGCCAAATGATTATTTAATATTTTATAAGGAACATAATACAAATAAAAATAAATAACATCTTTCATGTCTTGAATTACTAAAAGCTACAAGGATTCACATGGTATTTTTCAAAGTAATAGAGCAAAAGACTGATGCTCATAGCTCCATTAGAAACATTTATATGCAAAACACTGCTTTTTCCAATCATGAATTTCTTTTAAGATTCATTATTGCTGTATAGCACATTTGTCTGAAAAGAGACTCTGGGGAGATGACACTTTCTTCAGTTAGCATTGTTGTAGCTGACAGAATGCATAAAAGGCAAACTGCTTTTTCTTCAGCTTTCAGCCTGAGCCAATCAAGTGCAGAAATTCTCAGCCTCTTCTCATCTTGAATTCTGGATTTTGAAGTTTACAGAATAATTGCAGCTTTCCAGCAGAATCATTTTGTCACACAGCCCATTCTAGCTCATATAAATGCTACTGGTGCCCTAAATACCATTGATAAAAAAATTTTGATCTTTGCATTGTAGACATGTCAGGCCGATTAAAAATCATTGCATATTCTTAGCATTAATGCACATTTCATTATGAAGAAATGATCCCTGAAGGCACCCACACTTACCTTCCTATGAAAAAAAAATTCATACCTGGAAACATTTTTTTCTTCTCTCTTGAGGTGGTACTATAGGCCTTTGCCTGGATTTCTGGGCCCTGCTGTGTTAAACACTTGTACAAAAAGCCAGTCTCTGTTCTGAAGAGCCTACAGATTTCTTGACAGCTGAACAGAGTGAGTGGAAAATATAAGTGAACATCATGATAGGGACTGTTCAATCACTGTAAAGTTTTTACAGACATCACAGCAAATCAGAGTTTCAAAAGGATGGACTTGAAAGGAAGAAAGGTGACCTCAAGAAATATTTAGAGGCAGCTTCTTCTAAACACAAGGGAAGGTAAAGCAAAAGAGCCTTGTTAGAAAACTCAATAAATAAACCACCAAGACTCTTTGCCATCTGTACTTCAGAATAAAAACTAAAAGCAAGTGACACAATAGATAAGCCAGAGCAGAGCAGCTGGCAAGATCCTGTCACTAGTGTGCTTAAGAGGCAAGTAGAACCATGCAGTGTGGCTACTCAAGAGCCAAGCAAATGACCCTAGGAGCAGAGTTCTGCATTGATGTTAGCTGCACAAAACTGGATTCAAGATTCACAGAGGAGGAGGCTCTTCACAGAGGAGGAGTGTGGGAGAAGTCTGGAATTTAAAAAGCTTTTTTGGTGGCACTGTTTCTGGTTTTGCTCCAGTTTAATGCAAGATACTGTGCCAAGTTTTTAAAGGCAACAACATCACCCAAGGGTTACTGAACTCTTGGGTGATGTTAAATGTTGTTGCCTTTAAAAAACACTTTAAAAAACCCATTTATTTAATTAACAGAGGCACTTCTAGCTACACCTATACTGTCTCTTCACCCATCAGGTCTTATAAAAGCCCCGTGAGTTGAGAAGCCACCTGGAAAATAAAGGTCTGTAAAGGTCAAGACAACATAAGTAGAAGAAAGATACTTCATAATATACTAGGACAGAAAAAAAGCCAGAGTTGAACAGGCAGTGTAATCTGGCCCAGATCTGCAAGTGAGAGGCACCTGAGCTGGCACCAATTTAGGCCAGTGCAGCCATGTGGTGTGGCTGTGCTTGTGGGGACACAACGGGGCACGAAGTCAGCGCAGCAGCAGGGGAAGCTCCCAGCCTCTGCCTCTCTGCAGGCTCTTCCACCTCGCTGAGAGTCTGACTCACCCCACTCCTCTGCCAGCTCAGCAATTCTGTACTGCACTCGGTTATGCACCAACACCCAGCCATGCTCACCAGTAACTGCAGCCATCTGGCTCCCTTTTCCAGGCCCCCACTGAAAACATTTCTGACATCAGCACTGTCTCCACAGCACCTAGAAAACTTCAGTGATTTTTTCCAGAAAGCAAACCAGAGCAGAAAGCTGGACAAATTTAAATGCAAGATGACATTTAATAATTTAATAAGATATTCCAAATGGCAAGAAGTAACTAAACTATGTGCAAGCCTATTTTTCATCTGTTCACAGAACTTTTGACTTGGCCACTGTGAACCTGTACCAGAAAGGACCGGTTTGCACTTTTTCCTGCCTGCTCTGTGTATTTTCATGGTATCTTTTGCATTTGTCACTGGCACCTCAAGCAGCCCTGCACAGTTAACTAAACCAAGGAATTGATGCAGCTAAAAACTGTGTAGCAGCACTCATTTTCATAATCTTGAAACTGAGCATGGGTCTGCATCTCCAAAGCACTGCACAGCACCACAGCACACCACACTGCAGCTGACTACTTTGGAATCTTCACGTGACTACTTTTAGATAAATTGGTAAAAGGACAAAATAGAATTTAAATGAAACTCACCATTACTTGCTACTCTGCCAGTTGACAGCCTTACTATTCATATTCCACTGGATGCCTTCCTCTCCCAGAAGGACCTCAACCTTTAGATATATCCCCTGAAAAGAATATGCAGCTTTTGCCTCTGCTTCTACCAGTTTTCTTAATTTCACTTTTTGCTTTACCAGAAGTTGTTTCCTTGCTGATCAGGTCTATTCCATTTTCTCTGGCCACCAGTCCTCTGTGGGCCTGATCTTCCTTGAGAATGAAAATACTCATCCATATGAAATAGTATTAAACTGTTGAACACAATGTAACTTAAATGGACTCTGCCTCCTATTGACATTTATTATCCCGCTGCTTCCTCCCAAGCCTTCAGTTTACTGCAGCATATTCAGAACAGTTTCAATGAAGTGATCCTACAGCAGGTGCAGTTCCTCTAAAAAGGTATCCTGTAGGATCTCATAATAGTCACTCACAAAATTCCACTCACACAAGAGAAAGGACATTTTGGAAAGGCAGACAAAGTTAGTTTTTAATATCTTAAAACACAGAATACAATTAAATTGATTTAATAACAGTGCTAGTAAATATCTGTGTTTTCTAGAGTACATTTGACACCAAATATTTTTTCAAAACCAAAGGAACATTAAGCAATAAAGCAGAAAATTTTGTTCCATATTAGATTATTTTAAACTGTAGCTTAGACATTACTCTCCCAAGTTAAATAAATATTAGGATACCAAACTGCTTCACCTTGTTTCTGTACGAGTACTATTCAGCACACAGAACTATAGAAATTGTAGATATCTGCACCCAAGACAAATTCCAGCAACAGTACAGTAATGCTCAGCACAAGCCCTTCCTGGGGACTCTTTCAAAGTAGTCACCTATGACAAACAGCCTTTTGGCAGGTATCAGTGTAGTAGATTTTTTTTCCCCTTTTGCCTCATGTAAAATTCTTGCTACACCACTCTGGGTGTGTACCCTTCATTTACTAGGTCACTGCTCACCTTCATGCCTGTAATTGGAGAGTAATGATGCCATAATGAGCTCACAATGTCAGTGAGGTGCAAGCTGAATCAAATTCAATGTATTAACCTCACCAAATTAAATTTTCATTTGCAGAAGGACATTCAAGGGATACAGATGTAAAACAGAGCTAAGTTATCCACCCCCTAAAAGTGTGGCAAAAGGATACTCAGTCTTATCATAAGCACATCAAATATTCTTTGTCCAAAAGGAGGTTTATGACTGCTGTGAGACTTTAGCATTGAGATCCTTTCATCAGAAAGACTGAAGATACTAAAAAGGTGTAAAAAATTAAAGTTTTTTAAAACATACCCTTTCCCCACGTCATGTATTTACCACTGTGACCCCAATGTACATGCCATAAAAGACAGAGAGAAAGCACAGTGACCCAGTCATGTGCCTGGGAAAATAGCTTTGGTAACTACAGAGTATGGACAAGCTCTGCTTTGCCATTTCAGTGTACAAGTTCTACATTTGAAAAATAAACACATCACAAGATGGAAGATTAGCAACTGCTACATGGAATTGCTATCAGTAAGTATAGAATATGTATGGAACACTGACTTCAGAATACACATTACACGTGTTTATTAGTGTGTACATATGCAACAGTAGGACAACAAACTCCAGAACTTTGTGCCCATGGCTAACAAGGAACACAAGAACACTTCTCAAAGCCCAGTCAAAATCTTTTATATTGCATTTACGTGCAATTGATACCAACAAAGCAGAATAATGTCACATCATCACAGTTATGTAACAAGCAAAACACAACCTCCATTTAACCACCCAAACAAATGAAAACAAAACAGGACTGTACCTGGAGCTCACAGAGCAGGGACTGTGTTTATGGGCAGTTCTTTTCATGCAACTTTTTCAGTCTCTACAATGACCATCTTATTCTAATTTATTAGTTTTTTTAAGGCCTAGAATTCATTCCAGCTAAGACTGGCAAGCTAGAAATAGCATGATGCCTTAATCTCCAGTTCAATTTTATGAAAGGTCTATAAAGCAGGTATCTCACAACAAGTCATCTCTTTTCTCTTATCACCTCTATGTGAAAGTCTCTGAATCGTACTGCTCTGAGAGTTATCAACTCAAATGTAGCCATTTTCAGTTTGTTTCCATTTGTTTATGAGATGTTCACTCAGCTACTCTACAAATACAACACCAGCATGTAGACAGGCATCCCATGCTTCCTACATGAAAGTTACAGTATTGTCGTTTGCTTATCTGGATTATTGCAAGTCCTGATTTCAACTGCACAAACACAGCACAAAAGAAGAGTGTGTGCAAAAATAAAGCTCTGGTTTGGTTTGTCTTTTCCCCTCAAAAGTCCACAGAAAATTATTGGTTTGTTTCTTCAGCTGCAACAATTAATAATTCATTCTTCAGCCACAGTGATTAAGAAACCAAAGACAAGGCCAAAACATTGCAGAAGTGAACACTAAATTAATTTCAAATAAAAGGAATTATTCAAAAACAGAAATAAAAATAGGTTTTTTCCCAACAGAAAACATGTCATACAGCTACTATTTTAGCATAGGACTCAAGATTGCTAAATCAAACTCAGTAGGAATTACACCATTTATTACAGTGACAAACAATCAAAATGTTTATCCTGGGCCCTAGGTCAGAAGGCAGCACAACTCTAGAAGCAGTGGTGGTCTCTCAGAACTCAGAATATTACTAACAACAGCTACAGTAAATTTTAATTAAAGCATTTTCCTCTTGTGGCTTCCCCAACATATATGACATTTTTGCACTCTTATAAATAGCACTTATAACTTCCTTTCACAACAGCTTTTACTTTAAATAAACACATCCAGAACAGAAGTAGCAAAAAAATACTTGTTTTCACTGTGAAATCCTAGAAAACTGGCAGCACATACCAACATACAACCCTGCCTTCCTCATACTCTGTACTCTGGGTGGCAGTTTTGGGGTACTGAACTGAGTGGGGGGTGCTGTACAGCTTTCTTTTTCTCTTGGTAGCATTATTACTGCTCTCACAGCATTCTAAGAATGTCATGCTTAGCTGCAGAAACCAGATTTCCAACAAATCAGTTCAGTTAGGCACAAAATCAAAATGGACAAATCTTCACAAGAGCTCAGAACAGTCAGTGCTAACCTCTTTTGAAAATCTGCCCAATTATAGATGCCAAGTACTTGAAAACCCAGCTCCAAGCTCTTAAAAATCCATTTTCATATGTTGAAAACCAACACTGCAGTCACCAAAGGGACTCCTGACAGTGTTTTTCTGTCAGGGGAGGAAAAAAGCAAGAGGCAACCTAGAACAGACAGAGTAAATCTACTGAATAAATCTGTTTGAAATCACAAAGCTTACTACTACATTTACTGGCACCATCCAGTTTTGGGTTTCGCCTTTTTTTTATTTATAGGTTAGTCTTTCTGAGCCAGAATTGAGTACATCTTCCTTTTGCCAATTCCTCACTGATATCAGCCTGAGGTATTGCTAGAGACAGTAAATAAGAGCCAGAACAATGAGCTGGCCAGACAGAAAATGTAGCAATCCCTCACACTTTACTTTTCCTATAACCAAACCAGGTTCAATGTATGTAAATTATCCCAGTTTACACACCATGGGAAAAAAAAGACAAAACCAGAATATTCATCCAACTGTAAATTTATTCAGTTGTGAAAGAGAACATAACCATTTGCTATTTATGTGGGCTAGACTGGTATCACTTAGCTTTAACACACACCCCAGAATTCACTTCCTAAAAGAAAGTGTTGTGCAAAATGAGATTGAATAACACATTTTAAAGCTTTCACAGCTTTGAACTTAATTATAAAATATGAAATACCAAGGCCAAAATTCTGCCTTCAGCACAATTCTTTGTCCTAAAAACATGAATAAAAGTTGTTCTGTTACTGGAGTTTATCTGAGGATATTAGAATTTAGCAGTATAGTAATTGTTTAAGCGTCTGCATTCAAGTGTAAAACTGTTATGGCAGTTTTGGCCAATTCATACAGTTATTACACCAGAAAGTCACTTTACACTAGTTCCCTGAACTGCTGCATGGAAAAAGAATCATCATTTTTCTGCTGTGATCACAGCTACAAAGAGAAGTCTCCAAGCTTCTGTTAAGGAACTCTTGCCTTTGAAACATATGCATGAAGTGCTTGGCTTTTTACTTCTGCCACCTGCCCTGATAATTTAAACACATTATTTTCCTAACAAAAACTATTTTTACTGTGGTCAAAAATACACTTTTCAAAGAGGCAATGTTAATTCTAGCTTATCTAAACATAGATGATTCTTAAGAGAAAACAAAAACATAAGGGACTTAATGTAAAAACTTTCTAATACCCTGTTGTATAATTACATTATTCATTAGCAAGTAACCTCAAGTGGGTGTAATTTAATGATTCCTTCCTGTCCCTTGAGCAAACACGACACAGAATAGCCAATCAATTTGATCCCAAGATCCTAAAGCTTCAAAAAAATCTGATGAGGCTTACAGAACAGCCACCCCAGGCTACTCTTGAGGATTAAGAGTGCTTACCCAACATAGATTCACTCCCGTAAGAGGGGGAGGATGGCAGATCCATGTGCTGCCTATGCTTTCATCATTTCTCAGTAATTTCAGAGGAAAGGCATTGTCCTGCTCTACTTACTTATCATTTGTTGTTGCTTTTGTCTAACTCCACGTTTTGTGCGCTGGGCTGGTCCCTCGTGAGATGCCCTGAAATTGGGCACATCTGCCCTGAGCCTCACCTCGCATCTCCCTTCAAGAGAAACTGTAACTAGGCTTTGTTTCAGCTCGCTACAGTCTGGGTAAGGATCTGCACACCGACAGAAAAGAAACAATCTATTAAAACAATGCTTATTTAATAATAAATTATTTAATAAAACATTTTCTTACTAAATAAAGTTACTGTCATTGAAACTCCCTTTTTGTTTCGTGCCGCCTAGCAGGGTTAATTTCCAACGACAATGCTGGAGAAAGCGAACCAAGAGCTTTACGAGCCCAAGTCCCTCTCCGAGGAGCTGACCCACGACATCCGGACAGGGCGGCCGCGCCTCCCGCTCACCGGCCTCTCTCAGCTGCTGCTATTCCTGCGCTCCTCCAGGCACTTTCCTCGCTTCTTTTCCCTCTTTCTCTCTCCTGCAAGGCTATCGCGACAAACCCGAGAGGAGGAGCGCCACAGCAGCCGAGGCCGGGCGCTGACGTTGCTCTGCCGCCCACCCGCCCACACTGCCGCGCGGGTCCCGCTTTCCCGCCGCGCGCGCTCTGATTGGCTGCCCGGCGGCGGGGGCGGAGGAGAGCGCGCTCTGATTGGCTGCATGGCGGCGGGGGGAAGGCGCGCTCTGATTGGCTGTCCGGCGTTGAGGGCGGGGCCGCGCTGTGAGGGCGGGAGCGCGGTGTGAGGGCGGGGCGCTCCGGACGCTGAGGCGGCCGCGGCTCGGGGGACCCGGTCAGAGATTCTCCTGCAGCCGGCAGCCAGGTGCTCTGCTGAAGGGTGACACCTCCGCCACCGTTCTCCTCTAAAGTGTAATCTGTATGTTATTCACCTCAACGTTATATTTGTTCAGAGATATCTAATGTCGGCCTCAGAATAAAGTGCCAGTGCCCTCTTGAGGAATAGCCTTGCTTCAACTTACCTGTATCTTTCTAATGCTATGCAACAAACTTTTAACATCACAGTTCTTAAACAGGGAAAAGGTGCCTTAACTGATAATAATGAATAAGCCCTACTACCTTTATTGATGCCAAATTGCCTGACTTGAGTTCTCCATAATTATGTTGGCTTTTTGCATTAATGTGTGATCTATAATGTTTTGGAGACATCCCATATTGTTTATTTAATTAGTTTGCCTGGCCTCTATATTAAAATCTTTCTGCATCTTGAAAAGTAATCTAATTTCCCAAATACCAGAAAGATAATCATATTCTGTAGGAAACTTGACATGATTTTTAATATTCTATTTTTCCATGCCATAGACATTTTTCTACTGCAGTAGTGGTAATAGACTCATCAGTGCTTAAAGAATTTCTGGAGATCTGTCTTCAGCAATGAGGTGTTTTTCTTGAACTGTACAGCTTAAACGCTTATGATACAGTGCACGATTAATGAAAACAACGTGTACTTCATTGTATGTCTGTGTGGTAATGCTTTATAAATACAGCAACACCACCACAGAACTCAAAAGGAGGATGCAGTTTTCCTCTTGTTCTCAATGATTGGCAGCAGTAATGGGCTGGAAAAGTAATAAGGAAAAAGTAACTTGGGTAACTGAAAGTCAATGCAGAAACTATTTTTTTTTTATTAAAGTGTTCATTTGGTTATTATTCTAAACCTCCTTTTTTGGCAGAACTATTTCTCCTTACGATGATATCAAAATTCGAGATCAGATTTCAAGAGACCTCATGACACCTTCTTGTGCATGCAAAGCTGTTCACATCTCAAAATTGTTCTTCCTACAACCCCTAAACCCTGTGCATTTAATTCACTTTATTTTCATCAATATGTTATGGCCAGATTTTTCAGGGTTTTTTTTTGCCAATGCAAAGAGCAGTTGATTGTGCTAAAAATATTTGGAACTATGTGCAAACCTGACTGCAAATATTTAGTTGGTTTCAAGATGCAGGTGTTGGAGTTGACTATTATGAATGTCTGGACTCTTACTAATAGTAAATCTGTAAGAGTCCCGATTTGGACACACAACTCTCTGTAGCTGTGAGAAATGCAAGCTTTGTGGAAACTATTTTATTCTTACTAGACAGATTTTAATTGGGGAGAAGGGGTGATGTCATAATTCTTAGCGTCTGACGCTGTTTTTCATAGTGAATACAAGAGGCAGTTTTTGCAAATGAATTCTAGGTGATATATTTATCTCTTCAGTGCTTATGCCTATTGAGCATTTCCTTACTTATAAAATTTCTTTTTTACTTGCATATTTTCACATCTCTGAGCTACTTGCTGCTGCTTTTTCAGGTAATGACCTTTTAATTATTCCTTTGTCTATTTGCTTCTGCGCTGATGCAGAACTGTCAGCTTGGGGCCCTATGCATTGCCTGCAGTTCAGCACATCATCCACATTTTTATAGAAACTGTTGAAATTGTGTGATTCTGCTCACTTCACTTACGTGCTTGGCAGCAGTTCCTTCATGGGTATAGCTGTTGTTTTTCCTCTCTACTGAATGTTCCAGCTCTTGCAGTGTCAGTTCCTTCACCAGCCATCTGTCTTGCTGGCTCTCTCACTATCTTAACAGCTCTCCTTCTCAGACTAGATGTAAGTCCTAGTGAGTATGCCATCAGCTGTTAATTTTTTATTCAGAAGCTTTTAAAACAATTGTTGCTGCACACAAATATCCTATATTTCAATCCTCTCTATCCTATCCTTGGCTCTTAATGGTCGCTTTCTTCTGCATCCTCCTTTTTCCAGGTTCCTTTGCAAGTTGTTTGTCTATCACTTTACTTCTTTTCCTGAAAGTTTTAGAGTAATTTTCTTCAATTTGACAACCTGTCCCTGAATTCTATCTGGGGAGTGCATGTCTGAATGCAATGGATGAGGAAGACCTAATCCATTTCTGTTTGTTGTGGCACAGTAACTCTACAATCACTGCAAGAAGCATCTAAGTTCTTTCAGATATTACACGAGTCAGGTAATAGCTCCTGAGAAACGTAAGATTGTTACGTTTGTCAATAAGTTAGATAATAACTTCTTTGTGGTGGTATCAGTGTTACAGATAGGATAGATTGTCTTGTAGCTCAGGGGCTGGCATATTGCTAAACAATCTAGCAATCTTTTTGATGAAAAGTTCTATTTGCTTGTAAGCCAGTCAGGCCTGGATGCAAAATTGCCTTATGAAGCCCCAAGAGTATAGTATTCCTTATTATAGTAGCAGTTTGGTTTATTTCTGTACACTACACTTGCTTTATAATCTTCCAATAGCTAAGATTCAGTTAGAAGGTGTTGAGAGCTTCATAAACAACTACTTGGGTTTAGTGCAATTTTCAGTTGTAGAAATGAATCACACAGATAATAATTTCAAAGAGACATACAAGATTTTTTTTTTTTAATGTATATTGACAATCCTTTCTCAGACCTTCTGCTCCTTTCCTGGACAAACTCAAATATTGTTTATTGCTAGTGCCAATTAGTCAGCCAAGCATCTGCAGCTGGCAGCTGTCCTTATGAAGAAGCCCCAGAAGATTAAAACTCCCAGCTGATTTGCATGTTAGATGTCATTGTTTGTAATCTTCTAGATTTCTTCCATACTAAGTGTTTCTTAATGGTAAAGAAAACTGCGTGTGCTTACATACTAATAATTAATAATTAGTAAATAATAATTAGTAACGTGGATTTTATTTCCCCACTGTACTTATGACAGGATAAATTTAGACCTGTCATTTAAAGCCTTTCATGAGGGACGGTCCATCTGAGAAAGGTCTGCTTCCAAACTAAACATTGTAACTGGTAGAAGTTATGATGGTAGAAGTGTGTTCATAATACATTCATCCCTTCTGGGCTAGAAGGTTAAAACTGTATCACTGTACTGGTAACAGAATTCATGCCAGGGCAATAAACAATTCCCGTGGTACAGAAAAGTTTTACTAAAAGTTACAAAGTGTTTTTCTGGCATTGCTCATGCCCTTATTTATTGTGCACAGAAAGCAAAAACAGTCAAACAAGACAGCAGCATAAAAGAGAGTGAAAGTGTAAATTAATACCTTTTCTGTCTTTGTCTCAGGCAAATCAACTCCCTAACTCCAGAATGTGACTTCCAGTAGGAGCGTGGCATAGTGCTAATCTTTCAGGCACCAGAGGTTGTCTCCATAACCTTATTAAGTGAGGTACTCAGGTGTGATCATGACAAGTCTTATGATTAAATATAACCAGGAGAGGCAAAGAAATTTAAACCTGTCCAGAAATCTTCAACAGTGGACTGGTAACTAATACAGTTTTTCTCTCATTAAGTGAAGCTATAGATATCTTATGCTAAGAAGAACAAGTAGTCAAGTCCAAGAAAGCTGCAGAGGAAACCAGTGAGCTACGACTTACCCGCCCTTCTTGTTACCAGGATATACTGTGTAGTCTGGGTTCAAAACAAGCATTATCCCATGAACATTAAGGAATGTCATTGTTAGCTGAACACACTGCCTATGTTAATTTACTCTGCTTCAAATAACATGTAAACTGGCTTCAGAAGAATAAAACTATTCACCAGAATGTGGTTGGAAGGGTATTTTAAGAGCAGACAAAATCTACTTACATGCTAGGCTAGGAGGAGCTAGCTACTGCTTAGATGCTATTAACTAAAAGGAATCTCAAATAACTCCCTCTGGAAAAAAAAAAAAAAAAANNNAACCCCCTAGGAAAAAAAAAAAAAAAAAAAAAAAGAAGAAAGAAAAAGAAAAAAAGTTAAGCCTCACAAGATTTCAAGATTTTATGCTTTAAATAATCTCAGTTACCAAAGAGAATTCCTGCTAACACACCAGTTGGAATTTCCACCAATATAGTTAAGGAAGTGTGAACTGAATAAAAACTTAATTTTTACATTAGGCTAAAAAAATCTTTCCATTGTGGCAAATCCAGAGGCTTTAATTTCATCATAGTTTTTACACTGTATTATAATTAAATAGATTTACATTTTATCAAAACTGTGTGAGCAAGTCACACTTCCAGTTGGCAAGTAATGCTCATTGCAACATCCTAAAGTAATAGGAACATGACTGTGTAGAGTTTACTATTCTTTCTCATACTTTTTAAAACAAGGCATGCTGTTCCATTTACCTATAATGTGTTCCATAAGAAGCCAAATTGACTTTTCATATTCTGTAAAAATGGCTGTGTTGTGGCACAGATATAAAGACTGTGCATAGGTAAGTTCTGAATGGAGAAATCTGAAGCTGGGCCTTGCAGTGTTGTCAGAAGTAGCTCTTCAGAGGAAGATTATGAAATTAGAGCTGTAATCTCTGCCTGCCATAGAGTTAATATGCAGCCATTCCAGGACTGAAGCTGTTTACTGGTTCTTCCATCTGTCAGGATTTTCCTAGCTCCTATGGGAAGAACATACATTCATTTGAAACTGAGATTGCATGGAGGAAAACTTTCTTTGTGGCTGTGTTATGGAACCCTTTTGAAGAACTGTAGGTAGCTGCTGGCAGACCAGCAAGCAGAGTGAATGGGCCTAACAGACGTATTTATTTACAATAACTAAACAAACTAAAAATCCTTTTCCTCCTCTTTGGTGTGACATTTGAAACTTGTTTGTGCAGGACAAAATAGTGTGAAAAGTAATAGTCAAAAGCATTAAGACAATGAGAACGAGAGACCTGAATGAAGCCTACATTGGGTTTTTTGTTTCTTTCTTTATTTTATTACTGGGCTTAGCTGAGTAAAGTTTAGTGTGTAAAACCTGCAAGATTAATGTATAAGCTAGACTTGAAGGACCTTGCCATAGGGAAATAATGAAAGCAAGCATCATATCAGCCGGCAAAGATGAACATCACATATTTGCTGTAAGTTACTTGTGAAGACTGTCTTGGAAAGCCCAAAGAGTGAACCTAAAAAAGGACAATTGTTTTGTGCTGACCTAGTGGTCTGGTAAGGCAGGATTCTGTACCTAAACATTGATTCTTCTGTGTTCCATAGCCTTTTCTTGCAGGACTAATGCAATTAGATATGTGCAGCGGCAGCCTGCATGCCATGCATCAGAGAAACTTTCAGCAAAAGTGTCTACGTCTTCAATAAAGATTTTTCTTCACCTTATGGATACATTATGTTTTGCTTTGGAAGACATAAAGAGAAGATTATTGGGCTAAAGCTGAGGTTCTGAGAAATTATCAGGAAATTGCTTTTTAAAAAGTTGCAAATATCTACTTCTGTCACTCACATTATTTGAAAGTTAATAGTTTAACAAGGAAGGTGAAATAGCACGTTCGGGCCTTCTCATAAGTGAATAAAAATCCTTCTACATCCAAGATATTCCCATCTGTTTACAGCAAAATACATTAGAATTAGGTTTGTCAGGCTGTGGTAGCCAACTTCTTGTGCTTCATTTCCTTGTACATTGTTCTTTCAAAGGTATGCTTATCACAAAGCTGATACCCTGCCAGTAACTAGAGTAATTTACATAATTGCACCTTATCAGGATGAGCTTTTTTCAGTAATTTTTCCACCTTTGCTGTGAGAGTAAGAAAAGTTTCTAGTCCCCAAGATTAGAATCTATGAAGGGCTGTTTTTAGACTATAGTGTCATCTTTACCTGCACTGTCTTGCCATGTTTGCAGAGTAACAACAGCTTAAAACTCTATTATGAAAAAAGGGTAGTATGTGCATCCTCTGGGACTAGCAAGGATCCCCATCTCCAGCCTGTGCCAGCACAGCCTCTAACCACCTGCTCAGGAATTCATTATGTGTGCTGATTGTCAAGGTCTCTTCCTCCCTCTCTTTCTCTCTCAGAGGCACTAAGGGATTCCAAGAGGGATTTTTTCCTTCTTTCCTCTCACTCACGGTGAAAAGAGAACACCAACTGCTCTCTATCTTCTGAATAGATCTACTAACAATACCAGCCCACAAAGAAATAATAAACTTAACAAGATTCTTACCTTTCTTCATTTTTCTCTGCCAGTTCCTTAGCTTGGATAAGAGACTCCTGCCCATGCTGTGTTTTCTAGACTCTCCCTGCCTTTTCTTTCTGCTGGTAGGGTGATCAATGGAGCTCAGCTTCGAGCACACCAAAGGACTCCTATAGGAAAAGCTATGAATCTTTGATCTCTCATCTGTATGGCAGTACTGATTTCACAGAAGTAACTGTGATGAAGGACTCAAGAACTGAGTATTTTTTCTTCTAGTCTGTGATATTTGAAGTGTTTCAGGGCACACTTATTATTCTGATGTATTTTCACTTGTCATTTCACACCAAGACAGAAATTCTCATTGTTTTCAGTGACAGACAGTTCTGCTTAGCAATACAGGAGGGGTGGAGTAGCCTATACAGAGAGCTACAGCCCCTCAACAGATAGCTGCTTACTTTTCTTAGATAATAATGTCTCTTCCCAGAAAGGAATAAACTTCTTTTTCTCCAGCCAGTAATTCCTCAGTAAAGAAAGAAAACAAAATTGCATAGCTTCCTGTTCATGAATTTTCCTGCTAACCTCTTTGCAGTTACCCTAAGGAAATCTATGGATTTTTACCCCCTTTTCCAGCATGGCTGTACCAACGTTTGGAGTAAGTAGAGGCAATAGACGGATAGAATCCAGTTATTAACTCTATTTTACTTGACTCACCTTTAAAATATATTAAAGCTTGTGTACTTTTGAGTGGCAGATAATGGCTTGTCACTTTAAAGGGTATTTTTACTATTGTTAATACTGAAATAGATTGTACTTGAATAACAGTTAACAGAAGTCTCAAGTACCTGAGAGAAAATACTTGTCTTGCCTTTATTATCTCAGCTTTCAGATTTAAGCAGCTGTATGTGGTTAAACTTTAAAATTATGTAACAGTAATAGAATGCTGTTCAAGTTGATGCCTTTCAGAAGACAAGGGAGTGGGGGTGGGGGGGTGTGATTGTACAGCAAAACCATGTTAAACTTTTTCCTGAACTGTATTCCTTGAGATAGCAATCAGCTACCCAGAACAGAGCCCAGAATATGCTCTTTGCAGTTTGCTCTGAACTCACAGTGCATCTTGTGGGTTTTTTCCCCTAAGACAGTGATATAAATCTAAGCATTGATGTAATTCATATTTAAATCTGAATTTCTCAGCTTATGCTGTTTAATTGTAACCTGTTCCCTGGTAACATATTTCTGGGGCAAACATCCTCTTATTATCTGAAGAATATGCATTTTTAATTATCTCAAAACTGAACTGAATTGTTGAATCTTGCTCTTCTGTTTTTGAGCTGTGTCTTAGGTCACACACTACTTTCCAAAGTGCAAGTTTTAACAGATGCTGTGCGAGTGTCAACAAAGACCACCTTTAAAAATCATTTCCCATACTTTTAGGATGCCAATTTAATGTTTTTCTGCTTTTTATTTTTGGTGCTGAAGTTTTAATACACTTTCAAAGCAAAGATAGCAAACCACGTCACCAGAGCAACTCTACTGCAAATGTAGCAAGAATAATCCTTTTATGCTGGCATAAAGCTAAGTGGACAGGCAGAGGATAAATTTCTTGTGAATGGAATATTGGTTGTGTATAGATGACTCTTATAATTTCTGAGACATCTTGGATCCAAATTTAAAGACTGTATAACTATCTTAAATGGAAACAAATGGAAATTCTGTTTGTTTCAGAAATTTTCAATAATTTGGTCCTGTGTTTCAAGTGGAATACCTCAGATGTCTGTATTTGCAAATTTTGTCAAGTTGCATTTTTTGAGGACAAGTAGCAAGAGATCTAATAAAACCCCAAGTGTAATTTTTTGATAGCATCCTCAGACACATCTCAAAAAAAGCAAAAAAGAAGTCTGACAAATAACAGAACAAATTGTTTCATGCAGCTCTTGCAAACAGGTGCTAGTTCAGGTCCATCATTTCTGCTCTGTAAAACAGCAGGTGAGTGAAGAATGCAAACTACCGAGTATTAGGCCAGAGAGAATAATCATCACAGACAGAGGAGCAGGCATGCTGCCCAGGCACTTATTCCCATTGAGGAGACTGGGGTCAGCTCACACAGAGTGAGCTTTCTGTTCTTTAAATATGCTTGTTAAACCTCACACTTGTGGCACAAGATTCAAGACTGAGAGATTTCTCAGTCTCCCTCACCTTCACTGAGATTTTCTATAATCATGAAATTGCTTGCTCCCGCTTTGACTCAAGAGGATGTTTGCTGGTCACTCCTTCATGGTACATTGACAGCATTCTGCCTCCTTTTAGAATAAAACCTGAGTGGCTCTGACAGTAGAGCCCTCAAAGGGCAGTACGTGCATGATCAAGTCAGGAGTCCCCAAAATTTGGTGATTTTCCAGGGGATAAGTACAACTCTATGTGCAGGGTTTGCACTCTGTCCCATAATTTTCCTCTTCTTGCTCACATCCCAAGCACTAGAAACAAAGCTGAGTAGAACTTGCGCAAGCAGGAAAAGCTTCTATTCATTACCAGTTCTACATAAATACTGTCTCCAAGCTGCCCATTCCTCAGAAACTACATGTTCAAGGCAAAATAAAATGGAAGTGAATATTTCTGCAAATCTTGTCAGCATCATGTTGTCAGCTCAAATTATGGATTGTCTCTTTTTACAACGTCACAATTCAACAAGAGTCTAACATTTTCCCAGATTTTAGAGTGACTTTGACCGATGAGACATAAAAGTATATGATTATAGCAATCATGCCTGGAGTGCAGCTACAATTTTCTTCTGTTTTGGAGTGTTGTGGAGAACTTAAACAAATGCTTTAACACTACAGTCAAATATTTATAAGTTAGAAACTATACCTTCAAAAATTACTGAAAATATTACTTGCTACTTGAAGCAAGTCGCTGGGATTGCTCCTTTTTAGTTAGCAGGCCCTCTCTTGTAAAATGAAAAAGTTCAGTATTTGCTTATTGCAGTGTGCATTTAAATGTCTTTTTTAAAGAGTAGACTTGGGAGCATTGTATAACCATTTACAGGCATTTATGGGGACAAGTAAAATCTAGTTATGTTTAATGCCAAGAATTGCTAGAATTCAAGCAAAAAATTTTCACTGTACAATGCATAAAATTTTTTTTTCTCTTTTTAGAATTGTAGAAAATACATCAGCCATCTCAGCCAAAATCCAGGGAACAATATTAACAGGCGTTTTGGTAATACAAAGAACTTTGCTTCTCCATACCACATAAAGGTACGTGTCCTGTCATTCTCCCCCATACAGACAGCAGTATAAAAGTCTCTGCTTTTTCTCTAGCACATGTTGATTATTAACTATAGGATTTTTGTACAGATTGTGCTTATAAGGATTTTTTTTAATCCTTAAAAAAACCCCTACCCTTACTGTGTTGCTGTATGATGCGATCATAACAGTGGTTCTAACATAAAATATATATCCAGGTCAGGTTTTTGTGCAAGCCTTTTTGAAAAATAGACTTTTACTTAAGTATAATGGAAACATTCCCATGACTTCAGCAGTCTCCCGTGGAAGTTAAAATAAACATTTCCACACAGAAATTGCAACTTGAAATTTAATTTACTGTGCTGAATGGATAACTGGACACAGAAAGTTGCAGTGTATCCTACATCAGTAAAGTATTGAATGTTTATTGCCCAAGCTGTCATACAAGTAATTAGCATAAATATTCTATTTGCAATAGCCTTTAGCATAAACAATGTTGGGGAACACAGGAGTCCTTTTTAATATATCTTGGGAAGCCCAGATCATTGGCTCTATTTAAAGCATGCTGCACTGGCTTCATTAGGACAAAGCAGCTTTGTCTTTGTCCTAACTGACCAGGTAGAAATATGAATGTGGCAGCAAGCACAGAGTCTCCATTTATGAATTATGGCAATGTAGGGGTGTGGTCAGAGCACGCTGCTTAGCTTTTCTCATATTTTAGTGGCTTCTTGAGGGCTGTTGCAGGCAGCACCAACTGCAAATATACAGCTGAAATGTCTACAGTGTCCTTCTGTTATTAAGCCTCTTATTCCTACCCAAAAATGAGAACCTATTTTGAGGTTTAACAGTGTCCTTTTAAATTAGAAGCAAACTGCTACAGTGAGATATTCAGACTGGTTTAGGCAGAGCATGCAATGGTTACCATCACTAAACAGAGCTGGATCTGTTAAGATCAAAATGGTTGACTTGTCACTCTATAGTAATTGTTCCCTGTGGAAAAAATTCAATAGCATCGCTTAAATCACACATAGCTGATCACGTGCTCTGAGGCTTCGATGGCGCTTAGACTAAAAGGCAGAGGTAGGGAGGAGCTGTGTCAGGAAATCTAATTCTGCTGGTGTGAGGGGAAGCTTGCCTTGCACACAGTCATGTGCACAAATTGATTTTTAATTTTACAGTAAAGCACTATAAGAATTATTAACTCAATTGATCCCTAAAAGGCTACTGTTAAGAGCCAGATGTTATGCCCCTGCATGTCCAAGCTGCCTATTGGAAGGACAGCTTTTGGATGTGAAATGACTGTCAGACAGTATTCAATCTATTCAACTTCTTTTTATTATAGTAAAGCACAAAATCTGTTAATCTGCAACCTCTATAAGAAAAATTGAATGCATGCTATCTTGGAAATGAACTACATACCTGAACCCTGATCATTAGTAAAAAAAGATAAAAAAAGAAAGCCAAGGTAATGAAAATGCGAAATTCTATGTTTCTGTACAGACTGGAGAACCTTTCATATTATAAGAATTTATGTGAGTCCCATAACTTTGCTTTTAAACACTTAGCTTACTGCTCCCTGCAATTGTTTTTCTGGCTCTTTTCTTCTGATTTAATGATATAGTAACATGGGGAGCAGGATATGCTCAATGCACAAAGAAATTCTAGATACAGGGCAGAAGTAAGGTAAGGCAAAGTGCTAAGAGCATGCTAATTGGACAGCATTTGATTTTCTAAAGGAAGCAATTTTTTAATCTTAGTTTGGTTCTTCAGTTTCTTTTGAAAATCAGCACAGAAAGTGCACAAGTTCCTGGTCTGACCACATGCAGTCTCCTGGGTTAAACTTTTCTCACCATCTACACCTGAGAAAAAAACTGAGTTTTTGTTTTACCAGGCTCCCCCTTCCCATGCCACTCTGAGAAGTGTAAATTAACCTGTATTACCAACAACACAAAAAAAGGTACAGCTGCATTTAGGGTGCATCAATTTAGGGTGAAACAGTCTTTTGACAGCACTCGCTGATCCTGTGACAGAAGGTACTACACACATAAGCAGTGAAGAACACTTGCTGCTTGATTATGCATGGTTAATATGCTTGCTCAATTCCCTATTCATCACCCAGCACTAAGAGGAAGCCTGAAGCATCAGGCATAACAGCACAATGCTTGGCTATAAATGACTTCATGTAGGATGCAACTTGTCATTTGGCCTTAAATACAGCAGAATTTTTTCCTCTCTTTTCCTGACACTTTGTCACAGAAACACTGTAGCTGCTACTCTGACCTTCTGCTGCTTGTCCTAGCTCTTCAATGGGGCTGGTAATCCACACAGAAAGAACTAAGAAATTATTGCAGTGCAAAATCTATACAATCATTACAGTTAAAGAGGGTACTCAAGGAAACCATTTTGCAGTCTTGACTATAGCACTATCTTACCTGTATGACAAACACATCTTTTCCCTGCTGAACCATGAGAAGAGGAATGTGATTCCATGAGCAAATTAACATACGTAGGGTTTTTTTCCCCTATATCTAATAAGCACAGATATTTGCAGTTAACCAGCCATCCTGCTCTTCCCTTCCCCACTCCCCGGAAACTAAAACAACGAAACTACTCAAAAGCATCTGGACCGCACCGCTTTGTTCCCCGTGGTCCGCCCCGCGGAGCTCGCTCTCTGCACACAACTCGCGCCTCCGGCTCGGCTCGGCAAGAGTCCCTCGAGCCGGCGGCTGCGAGCGGAGGGTGGGCGAGGATGCAATGCGGATGGGCGGGGAGGGAAAGGCTTTACCTGCCGCCTTCCCCCACGGAGCCAGGGGCGCCTGGAGCTGCTGCATCCACGCCGGGGCACGGCGGGCGGNCGGGGACCCGGCCCGGGCGGTGCCCGAGAGGAACGCGCGGCAGTGGCCACGCTTCCCAGCCGCCCCGCGGAGAGGAGGTGGCTTCGCTCCGGGGACAGCCGGGAGGTGTAGTTCCGCCGCTTGTGGAGCGGGCAGAGCGCCGGCTCGCTTGGGCGGTGCCGGGAGCCGTGCGAGGGCTGATCGCCGTGGCCGCAGCGCCTCTGCCCGGGCGTGAGCCCCCCGGGAGAGGGCCTGGAGCCACCGCCCCCCGAGCGGGGAGCTCCGCCCGCCCGGAGTCCCGCGGGGCCGCGGCTGCCCCGCACCGGGGTGTTGGCACTGCGGCGCTGCGCTTTGTATGGAGACTTTCCATAATGTTAGATTCTGTCCTTTTTGGTTTTTTTTTGGTGGGAGGAGAAAAACTTTTTATTACAGTAAAGCACAAAATCTGCTACTCTGCAGCCTATATAAGACAAATTGAATGTATGCTATCTTGGAAATGAATTACATATCTGAACCTTAAGCAAAAGCCAAGTCTCTGAATGTAAGAAGTAGTATATTTCTATTCAGATTGGAGAGCTTCTAATAACATGGGAACTGATGCAAATCCTATCAACTTGATTTTAAATACTTGCCTTACTGCTCCCAGCAATTGCCTTTCTGGCTTTTTTTTTTCTGCTTTAATATGGGGAGCATTTCCAAAATGTTTGACTGTCCTTTTTTGTTAGGTTTTTTGGGGGAGGAAAAAAAAGTGATAGTATAGTTCTTATATAGGTCTTTGGGAGAGCCCTGAAAGGTGTGCTGCCTCCCTTCCTTTCACCAAGATAGAAAGTACGTGTGAGCAGCTAAATAGTCAGGCCTGCCTCATCAAAAGCAAAACACTGCAGAAAGTGTAGCAAAAAAAGCCTGTAATCCAATTGCAGATGGCTTTTAGAAAGGCATCTCTGATACCTATGTTTATACGGGGCTTTTCATGTAGTTACAAAGCATTTTCTGAACGAGGATGTGTTATTAGTTAACTTACAAATGAACTGCTACAATATTTCCAGGCATTTTCTATTTACTTGTTCATCAAAAGATAAAGTCATTATTTAGTGTAGCTTTAAATTAGAAATTCATTTGCTCTTTTGTTAATGACTATAACAGAAGAATCTTTCAAATGTTATTTAAAAAAAAATTAGTTAACAAGTAAATTTAGAAGTCTGGGCCCTATTCCATCACATCCTGAATTATGTGGCATTGAAAGATGCTGAAGGCTTGTGCGGAGGATCTGGTGTGCTCGAACTGCATGAAGGTCCCTGCTTTTGATGCTTTGAAATCCTGTTGTCCAAGCATTTTCCTCGTCTAGGAGGAGGTTTTTAGCAACTGACTGCCGGGTTTCAAGCAATGTGACAGAAATCTGGGGCAGCCAAATAAACTGAGCAGTATGTTTTATTTATACTGTGTTAGCAAAACCTCCCTTTATGTTGTCTTCATCCCTGTGTGATTTATTCTAAATCAGAGATGCAGAGGTTAGGTTTACTGCCTCTTTTTATTCAGTGGGTAGATATGATGATTTCTTGCCCACTTTTGGGTGCTTTCTTGGATAGTTCTTAAATGTAATAGGTTTCCCAGACAGCAACTGGATCACACAGTCACACCTTACTGAGCAAGACCACTTCTGCAGCCATCCTGAAAGGTTAGAATTTGACACTGATGTTACATTTTTCATAGTGGTTCATGCATTTAAAATGCTGTAAGATTTGTTGTAATGGATGCCTGATATGATATGACATTCTGTGCCACCAGCCTGCTAACTTGATCACAGCATAAATCTTTGGAATATATACAGCTGTTTGATAATTATTCTCATCTTTTCTACATGCTGACTGCTAAATTGCTTCCTGAAGTACCTTCCCCAGTGTTTTCATAAGACTCACTCAGATCAGAATTACGTATTCTCAGTTCCCTACCTTGCTGAACTTTTCAGCATTAAAAAGTTGTAGCAAGGTATAGCAGATAAGTTTAAAACAGCATTTACCTTATTTCAACTTTTCTTTGACTGAAACACATTGTAGATGCAGAAAGTATTTATGAAACTATTATGACAAACGCTTCACTTTGAATTATGACTCCTGAGATTTTTTAAATGTGGGCTTGATGTGGTAAAGAACAAATTACAGAAAACAATTTCTTCCATTTGGCATCTCCTTCACATTCAAGTAACAATAGAATGTACTTCCTCCAGGCTGGGGTTTTAGTGTGCAGTTGGACCTCCCTCTCCAGAAGGCTGCCTGAGACTGTCTGAGGCAGTGGGAACCTGCCCTGCCAAAGAGCCTGGCTGAGATAAACACAAGACCTGAGGAAAACCTTCAGGAGTGTAAGCAGCTGTAGGGCATTCCCAGGTTACAAGACCACAAGTAAGCAAACCTTTTAGTGCTAATGTGGAGGACAGCCACCACTACTCCCTGCTCATTGCTCTTTGTTTCCCCACTCCATTAATCTTAATGAGGCCAAGTTTGTTCTTTTGTTAACTGCTAAACCACTAATCATTTTCTGCTTTGCAAAGTAGAAAAATAGAAATATAGACACATTCAGAACACTTTCAAAATAGTTGTGAATAATCTAGATATATTAATTCAAACAGTAACACAGTCCAAATTATCTTTAATTAAATGACTTAGTGACTGAAACAATTTAATGCAAGTTGCTCTAATACATGGTAACTTAGTTAATCAAAAGCTCACATCATTCCTACTCTCCTCTTTCATACCCCCAGTTCTGAACTATAACTTCCTGGGCACCAAAAGAGAAGAACAAACATCGCTTTGCTTCCAGGCTCTCATGGATGTTCCTGAGAACTACTTTTGAATCTGGAATTAGGTCTGGCTTTTAGAGTTACACTTGACTCCAGACAGAAGTAAAAGTGGAATATCTTTATCAAATCAAAGATGAAAAGTTCTGTGAGATCTTACACAAGGAGCCATCAGCCATTCAAGTACAGCTGAATCACTGGATTCATGGATCCTGGTTTCTGCTAACAGCAGCTGTAGTGTGCTGTTGTCAGCAGCAACCAATCTGCTTACCCTGGAGACAGTGACTCCCATTTTCCTGCACACATAAAATAGGTTCAGGGAAACCCAGATAGAAGATTAAATGTCTTCCCAATTTCAATGAAATCCCTGCATTTATCTCAGTAAGTCCTCTATCTTATGAAGGAAAGCAAGAAAAAATTACTGTTATTTTCAATAGATACCACAATGTGTTTCTTCTTTTCAGGTTTTGTACATCCAGATTCTTATTGATGGGCTTAGTAAACATTTAATTAGACATACTGAAGGATCACTGATCATTCTGTCTAAGGACTGCCCAATTATGCTTTTGAAGGTTTGTTCTTATTAAATGAAAGAACAGCAGATGTGATGATTCACCCTCACTACCTCCATTTTCTCATCCTCAGTGAATTACAACCATACAGGGTCAACATTTTCTTTGCCTTGTGAAGAAATAAACTGACAGAATAAAGTAAGAATAATTTCTCTTAAGTTGTTAACGGAATAGAAAAGCTAAGATTGTGCCAAATGGTACAGCTAAAATGAATGGCACAGCCATATACAGTTAGAGTCTCGTAAAATTGAAAGGATATGTAAAAGAAGAAATTCAAGGTATTTGCTCAAAAATACAACTGTTTTAAAAAATTCATAGCTATAGCCTTCATCAGGCCTTAAGTAGTCACTATCTAAATAGGGCTTTGAAATTATTCTTAGACCTTCCAGTTCACGTAGAGAGTACTGCAAACTGATTTGATGTGTCTTGCGTAAGTCTTTCATGATTGTGCCACTGGAGGTTCAATGTTTTATCAGTAAGAGATACCATGGCACAGTTTTCTATGCATGGAGTTGTAATGGTTTGTTTATCACTGCTTAAGCATAGATGTCAAATGCACAGACAGAATAGACTGAACTGAGAAAGCAGTTGATTTTAGAGCATCAGGAGGAAAAAAGTGTGAAATAGTTGTAAATGTGCAAGACTTCAGAATTATGATGGGGAACTGCCAGACAATAATGCTAAAAGACATTAATTAGACAGTCCATAGTTCTCTGAGATTTGGAGAATCCAAGAAGATGATCAAGCTGGCTTCACAGAAGGTGACAGCAGTTGTCATGTTTCCAGAAATGAAATGGAGTACACTGCAGTTCCTCTAACTAAACTGTATCATTGGAAAGCAAGTCAGGTAAAGGAATAAAAGTAGAGAATGATAAAAGAAGAGAAAGAAAGGTATAGTGAACAGTAAGGCAGTGGGATATATATTGGAATTGTTGTCAGGAAATTTTGTTCTGTTACTGCTATGAAGAGATATTTTTTATTATGATATGATTTAATTGTATACTTCCATTTATTAGTATCCACAGTGGGAAATTTATTTTTCCAGTCTAACTTTATGCTGTAACTTCTGACAACCTCACTGTGAAGCCTACATGAAGAGAAAAAATCTTGAAGCAGGAATATTTTTTCTATGAGGAAAAACTCTATGCCATGTTTATTATAAGGCAGCTGTGCTTCGTGTTAAGAAAAGAGAATGGATTATATTGAATGTCCTACTGTCAACAAGGAAGGATAAGGGGTCCCATAATGACTAAACTATATTTGAAGGTAGTAGAAGGTAAAAGTTGATCCAGAGATTAAAATTAGGTAGGCTTTCCATTAATAGTGTTGTATTGATGATGACAAATATTTTACTGACCTGGTTCCCCAAAAGCAAGTTTGCTTAATCTCCTGCTGCACTTTTAGTTAAACTTCTTTAGCAGAGTAGCATTTCAAGTCCCAGTTTCTAAAAGACAGGCAAACATGGTATGTCCCTACAACTGAGTTTAGTAAAAGGTGTGTGCTAATTAAACAGTAAATCCTTAAAAATAAAATTATTTAATTCATCTTCCTAAATACAGTCAGAATAATGCCCATAAACTTTGGCTTTCAAAATTACTCGGATTTGTTTGACAAGAGAGTAGCAATTACTTCTAAATTCAGCTTACCATCAAGGTCTGAAGGCCTGCATTGTAAGCCACTATTGCAGCCTTACAAAGCTGATTTTAAATCACCTGTTGGACCACAACCAGAGAGCAAGTTACCATAGATGAAAACATGAAGATATCTTGTAGCTGACAGTGAGTATTCTCTTTTGGTATTTATGGTACATGAGTTAGCTTGAGGCTGCCCATAACTTATGGATGGAATTTTTTATGGATATGGGTGAGAATTATCTTCCTCTAACAGGGGAAAAAAATGCAATACTCTTAATCTGAGATCATTTTTAACCATGACAGGTTATTTCTATTTCCATGTATTTTGATCAGTCTTAACTACAGGCTTTTTATTGCAAAGCAGTATGCTGTTGAAATGTTTCATTAATATATAAATTGAAGTCAAATCAATTGCATAGAGCAGATTGCATTTCGAAAATGTTGAGAGTTAAAAATAGCATAATTAAAGCAACTTTCTTGTACTTTTTTTCACTTAATATTTCTCTCAACTCTCAGAGTTTGAATTCAAAACAGAAGTATTACACTTAACTTAGTTAGCTATCATCAAACATCTGGTGCTAAAATTTATTGAGTTCAAAACTGTAAGAGGTTTGGTTACCTCTTATAAGGTAATGAGGGTGGATGATTTATCCAGTATCTGGATACCTTTAGGGAACAAGATATTCTGAAGTTTGTAGGTAGGTTGTTTTTACCTCATCAGGATTGGAAAGTAGTCTGAAATATTTCTTTTTTTTCTTACTCTTGACTTGTATTTCTCTTATTTGTTCATTAGAAACCTAAGAAATGTTACATTAAAGCTCATCTGACAATTGTCTTGAGATCTAGAAAGATCCTAGTGGAAAAAAATGTAAAAGTGAAGGATTCAAATTAGACAGTCACTCAGAAAAATACATAAGCTTAGGTTGAAAGCACACAATCCATTCTTATGTTCCTAGGTAGAATGTACAAAAGACAGAAAAGTGGTAGCCAAATGTTTATTTCCAGCTTCAGATCTTTTTGTTGCTCAGCAAATTGAATAATTATGGCTGGATCTGCAATTGAAGCAGTGTAATTATCCAGACTAGTAGACTATGCCTCAGATTTCTGGAAGAATGGGTATCCTTTTTCAAGTCCTACTGGCCAGGATAATTGTAGCTTCCAATTGAGAAATAGAGGATGATGATTGCTTTTAGTCTTGTCCTAATAACCAGAAACATCAGGGCATCTCAAGCTCTTGTCCTGTGAATAGTTTTAATGACGTGTAATAGACTCTACAAACCTGGTTTCTCTGGGCAAATAAAAATGTCTCCGATTTTTGATCTTTCTGTTCAGAGCTGTACACTCATCTGTATTCCTTCCTGTTCATTGTCTATCCTTGGGAATGCAGATGCACTCCTTCATTACAGGATTTATGTAACATATAAAGATCCCCAGTAAAGGGCGACCTTGATTTAAAAAACAAAAGCAAAGTAGAATCAGCACATGCTCAGTGCACAAAAACCTTTTACATCTCAGTTACTAAATTTAAGGATTTTTCTGATTAGTCCTTTGTACTATGAGAGATTACTAGTTTACGTTGACTTTTTTGCAGTGCTCATCCTTTCTTGATTTTTGGGCTTGCCATTTAATCAGAATTGAAATTAATACCAAGTAATAGGTGTAATCTCCTAACCTGATTTTTGGCAGTTCTCTCTCCTTGCATAGTATTGCCAAGTTTTGAGGATTAGAAACATTTCAAAATAATAGACTACCTTCTTCTTACAACTCACATTGTATCGATTATTTTCCTTCACTTTTTAGTGTCTGAATTTCCCTGGTGGAGACAAGGGGTTTGCAGAGCTTCTGTTCGAAGCTTGGAAAAATAACATTCAAGTGATAATTTATCAGCAAATCTCATAATTTGTTCTTACGTTTGACTTGAAAGCTCTCCAAATCATGCTTAATGTTTGTTTTTCTGGATAGCCCAGTGGTGGGGAAACTTAAATGTGCCTACAGATCCATCACTCAACGCTTAGGTTGTGTATTTTAATAACTTTGAAAATTAAGTAACTGTAAAGGAACTGGATAATTCTTTTGAATGCTTTCAAATGCTTTATTTCTTGGGAGTACCTAATGCAGCTGTTGCATGGTGGACCATGCTGATCATTCTCTAAAAATCTTATCATTCTAACGAGTCGGGCTGGATCACTTCTAGGAGAGTAGTCCTCTAAGCTTGATTTCAAGAACAGAAACTGGAAACTATTGCTGGACTTTATAGTTAACATTTCAGAGGTTCAGTTAAATTGCTCTACACAATTGGGTGTTTTTCATGTTGGCCTGAAATGGGTTCTCTCCGCTGTGTGCAAGAGGCCCATCCACACAGAGCATTGGGGTATTTGGTGTTGTCAGAGAACAGCATTAGCTAAAACAAGCAATATCTTGTATATTTGAGTCTACTTGGTTCTGCTTCTTCTTGTTCCTAGGAAGAATGTGTGTCCCTTTCATCAGAATTATTGGAATTCCTCTTTCTAATGCAACCAGATAATTTCTTCCCCCACAAAGTAACTCGACCTTCTTCAAGTCCCAAGGCGTGTTTAATAGCAATAAAAACTGATAAGCTGAATTTGCCCTCTGTGTTGTGACCAACATTTCGCAGAAATCATGAACTAAATAATATTTTGTTGCTCTTTCTTCAACTGTGTTAATAAGGTCCAGCCAGTCAAGCAAAGCTTTAGAAGATTTGAACATCATCCTTTGCAAGGAAAACTCAGTAAGCTAAATGAGAGATGCTGGGAAATGTTTGAGTTGCTTTCTTCTTAAAACAACAAAACCCAAATGACTTTAATTTCTGGCTGACTACTTTTGGCAATGTCTCCTGTATCTCACACTGAGCTTCTAAGAGGATTATTGATTGTGTATGGTAGCAGCTTCCAGTTTCCACATTAGCCTTAGGAGGAAATTAGATGATCTATAAGTAAATACTGTAAGCGTAAAAACTGTGCTGAAGCCTTTCATTATTCATTTGAATTGGATGTTTTGGTTTTTAGAAGATGACTCCATTGATGTTATGGATGGTTTTACTGTTTTGTTTAATGCTTTATTTATGTTGGAGTAGAAAGGCACTTATCATGTTACTTTTTAGTATAAAAACATTAAAATATGATTAGTCTTTTTACAAGCTATTTGTGAAATGAAAACCAAGCATTTGCCCCTTTCATAATCCTTCAAAAATACTAAGTTTCTGCGAGATTTAATTAGTTAAGCCTTATTAGGTTAAAAAAAAAAAAATTTACTTAGCATATTTGAAAAGCCAGACCATTAATTTAGATTCCTAACCGTAGATCAAGCTGCCTACATTTGAACATCCAAGTTGGAAAATTTCAGAATGCTTTGTAATTCAAATTAGTTTAATATTGAATAATTTCCATAAACAGTTTGCCTTATTAGATTCTAGTAAAAAAATTGACTTTGATTCTCAGATTAACATTGAATAACGGATTATTTCAAGAAGATTTGATTGAATATAAATCATTAAGTAGTACAGGGAGGAGGGAAAGAATTAAACTGATTAAAACAATATTCATTAAATATTAGTCCATACTGAAGGCATATACTGCCTATCTGGTGAAAAAATTCCTGTAATAAAAAGTTAGGAAACAGTTTATTGAGATTTATGAAACAGACTTCAATGTCTGCTAAAACAGAAACCTCTGAGAAAAATTAAAGAGATAAGAAAAATGAACACATTGTATAATAAAACAAATCAAAAGATCAGACCAAAGGCTAGAATTCAACAGCTTCTCCATTTCCTTCTAATTTTCTTGGTGGAAAACAAAATCTAACAAACCAAAAACCAAACCAAAAAATCCACAAGCAAGCATTTGAAGACATTTGTGGCTACTTGGAGGGGATCTTGCTAGTTGGCTCTATTGTCTGACTCTTTCTGGATTTGAAAGAAAGATTTTAGCATTTAAAGCTATATGTTCTACTGGTTTTTTGTTTTAAGGTATTCCCACTAGGTAGTTGGTTTTAAAAACTTACTAATTATTTAAATCTTTAATTCCTCTAAGGATAGCTGAACAAGTGAATCAGGAGGGAGAGTGAACCTGAACACATGAATTTGGTAGAAATCTCAGTGACTTGCTGACTCAGAATTCGAGAGAGGTTAATGTTTTCTCTGACATGGCATAGTATTCTCCTCCAGTGAAACATTTTTGGTTTCTGCTATCAGAGAGATTTGTTTCTCAAGTGATAGTCTGCCAAGCTCCTTGCTTTTATCTCCTGCAGGCACTTGAGTGCATTTTTTGAAATTGTTCACTGTGGTAAGTGCAGAACTACCTCAAACTGTACAATAGGTGCAAGATCATCTCAGCTTCAGAACACTGTTCAGGTTGGATACTAACTGAAGGCTGAACACTTGCTTCTGACTGGGTTTCTGTGCTAAATACTTCCTTTCTCCAATGCTAACTAAAAGGATATGAAGATGACAGTGAACACCCTAATTTATTTCTCAATGTTTTTTTCTGTGTGACTTTGTCCTTAAATTTCCAGTTTTAGCCTTTTAGCAGTTTCACACCCTGTGACATAAAAAATGGATTGTGCCAACAAAACAATGTAATTGGTTTCTTATGATTTTATGATACTTTCCAAAATATCTCCAGTTAATCAAAAAATATAATGGATTTGAACAGCAGGCAAATTGTTATTAAAAGGATTATGAACTTTTATCTATGCTGAGCAATTGCCACAAGCCATTTAGATGTGAAATTGAGAATGAACAGAAATGTGGTTTTGTTTAAAGCCGTTTAAATAATTCTTCATTTCTCCTTCTCTACTAATTCTTTAAATTGTATCTTCACTGAAATTGGAATCAAGAACTGAATTGAGAGGCTGGGAGGTTGAGGAGAATGGGGAGTAGGGCACAATTTACTCCAAGGAAAATTTTGCCTCATCCATCACTAATGGCTTCCATAAAGACATGTGCTCTGCAAAAGTAGCAAGTGAGCAGTTCAAGGGATGTGATGGTAGAAGTGCCAGAAATTTTAAGCTATTTAATCACCATTGCAATTGGAATATTTCCTGCTAAAAGCAACCTTTCCAATAGTCAAGTTTGATATTTAAAATGTAGACATTTTTATTATACAGTACTTCGGTCTTAGAAGTGTTTACTTATAGACTCGTAGAATGGTTTGGGTTGAAAGGGACATTTAAATGTCATCTAGTCCAACCCCCCTGCCATGGACAGTGACATACAAAGTGTTGAATTTCCTCATGCTGATGAGGTGCTAAGAACCTCTTCTGCTCATTACTGTATACCATTTATGACTGAGCAGTTTTGTAAAAGCAAGTTGTCAATTTATTGCAACAGGCTCGCCTAGTTTATGTTGTGCATCCCCCTAGATAGTTGGTGTCAAAGGTTCTGTCACCTATTTTAGCAGTTGAGTGAAATATCTTTCGTTTCCAAATGCTTGGAGTGCCCAAGTAAGCAAGGGAATTCTTCAACTTACGCAGAAATAAATAAAATATACTCTTTTTATCATGCTTATGCGTATTTGTTGAATGCAGTATGAAGATAATTTCTCCTAATTTATATAAAGGATAGGGAAAGAGAACTGAAAAGAAGCATTAGCTCATATAACAGAGCTTTAAAATTTCTAATGTAGAGTTTACTTTAAAAGTTTTTTCTTACTGAGAGCAGGCTCAATATTAGCTAAAAGAGGTGGACCAACTGTTGGGATTTTCATTGTTTATTTTTGTACGTTGTGGCCAGAAGATTTTTGTCAAGATATGTATGATTTCTTCATTAAGGTTATTTACCATCTGGAAGTTCTGCTTTTGTTAATTCTATGTGCTTTGCATCTTTAAAACTTTATTTCCCACATCTTGCAAGTTCATTTTTTCCAGGTCACTTCCTGAGGGCTGAACAAAGCATAGGTTCAGGGGAAAGAAAAGCAGCATGAAACCTTTCCATCCTCCAAACAGACCTTTGTACAAACCCCAGGTACACCCACAGTCTTTGCTCTAGACATCACTTTGCATTTATGCTCAGTACTCACCCAGGAAGTCTGGGCCCTCAAGAGCTCATTTAAACAAAAGGTTACAGTGGGGTAAATACTCCAGCTGGATTAAGTCCTATCAGCTCTTACTGAAACAGTACATTGCAGTCTCCTCTGCATGCCAGCAAAGTTCAGCAAATAAAAGACATAACATTATCTTCTGGTTTAGGAGTTCACAGGTGGTTTTGGACCAAAAGATTTTCATCTGTTTGCTATGAAGCTCCTGCCAGCAGGTGCTTTGCAGTCTCATGGCAGAGAAGGGGAAATGCAATTTCTAATTATGTGAATCATAACTTTGAATTATCTGACTTTCATTTCAAACCTAAACTGGCTTAACACAATATCAACTCTCATTTCTATATTTTTTTCCTCATCTAACAAAAAATAATTTCTTTGTACCTGACTCTCTCTTCCTTCTGATATGAGATGTGCTCTTCTGATTTAAGGTACCATCCAAGACAGTGATAGTGGTTCTTGTAAGTCAGCTGGGACACTGAACATAACATGTTTACCATTTCTTTATTTTCTCAGTCTGGTAAAATGGATTCTTTCCTTTTTTTACCATTCATGATAATAATCACCATTACCAGCAGCTGTATGCTGTGGCACTGGAACAGTTTGCTTAGATGGTTAACATTTGTTGGATTTATTTATACACAATCCAGTATCACTTGATATGAAAACTTGCCAAGAAATATACTTACTTACATTTAACCTAACTGGAATATAGAAGAGGTGCAGAACCAATCATAACTCATAAAATAAGATAGCTGTTCCTTGTGTTTTTATTAACACCAGAATGTTGTCATTAGGCATCATCTGCTAAGACTGATCTCACAGGACCAAGAGAAATTAAATTTTCAGTCAGGAGACTAAAATAAAAGATGTTGAAAGACACTTGAAGTTCTCTGGAGACACTTCTTAGTCACAGGTAGTGAACAGCATTGAAGTTTGGTGGTGGTTTTCTTTTTTCTTTCCCTCTATCTGAAAATAACTGGGTATGGAATGTATTAGAGAATGAGCTAGCAAGCACAAGGACTTGATATTCTGTACATTTTTTCAGACAAAAATTTTAAAATCATGTGTGTTCTCATATGCTCTCCACATATGGAAAGCAGCCCTGCACAGCTGTCAAGTTCTTTTGTCTGTGTTTGTTAACAAAGAGAATGTGAAGGGGACACACAGCTTATCCTGAGAATGAGAGAAACTTCCTGCCAAATATCCTTCTTTTCATTCCTTCTTACTGTGTGTCTTGACAGTGGTGTACTTGCATATTCTCATTATTTCTTGAAAATTACTACCTGTGAGCCAAAAATTATTAACAGCTATTGTCAACAGCACATTGAGAAATAACATCTCTTTCCTCAACTTGCTGGTTTGCATTTGGGCTCTGATCTCCAAATGATTTGCTTTCAGAGTGCAGCTCTTTGTATATGTTTCTTTGTTGATCTGTTAAGGTATGAAATGCCATCAACAAGGAAGTACTGAGGCAGACCTGCTGTCTGGATGGAGGGGCAGCAGGATGTTAGCAGCTAGGTTTGAATTAACTAAGCCAAGGATTTGGGTCTGAATTTAACAGCGAATACCTGAGACAAGAGTCCCCTCTTCCGTGAACACCTGCAAAGCCTTGATTTCATTGTGATCTGCAATGGATTTGTTTTTCACGTCAGAACTCTTGATGAATAGGAAAAACACTACTCTGCCAGCTTTGCTTTTGACAGTAACTACTCTTTTTACACTGACTAATTCAGAGTGTTCCTGCTGTCAGTAGATCTTTATGGGATTGTTTTAGAATTATGCACATGCTTTGTTAGAGTTACTTTGGTATTTGAAGTATGCTAGTTGTCTTGCTCACTTCAGAAATTTTGGCTTGCAGGTTAAGTTTCTGTTAAAAGGCATAGCATTGAAACTAATCTTCCAGTAAATTAATTAAATGGTTTAATGCCATGAGCACTGCTGAAGTTTTAATCAAATAAAAATGCAATCTCTGTGCAAAATGTTCCCACCTCCTTTCACTGGGACAAGATATGCCTGGTTTTGTTTACTCTTCTTGTACTGTCATGCATGACCTGCAGCAGGGATCTTACTAGCTGCTACAAGAATTCACAAGAAACATCTAATTTCAAATACATAAGTGGTTATATTATTTGTAGAACCAGCAACTTTTATAAATTATTAAGATGCTCACCTTAACCTGTTTTTCCTTACCTTCCCTTTGCTCATATGCCCTCTGAATTCACTTGGTATAACAAACTAATACATTTCTCCAATTCTGGGATCTCCTGTCTTTTTAAAAATCAAACTGAAAGACTGAGTTATAGAGCATGGTAAATATATCCAAATATACTTTCTACAATGTAATGTGAAATCTGGCCTAGCTCTTACTATAACTGAAAGTAGAAAACTGAAATAAATTGTGTTTTTCTGGTGTCTTAAAACAGGGTCTCAGGTTTGGGCTGTTCATATGTAGGGACTGGGAACAGTATACAAGCATCATGACAGAAGAGGTCTGAGGTTTGAGGTCTAAGGTCTTCACAGAAGTTATCACTTAGAGCAATTTTTTAAAAAGTTCATTATTTAAGCTCTTAGTGTTGATTGCAAGACAAAAGTGTAAATATCTTTCACATAAAATGGATCTGAGAACTGGGTGCTGTTGTATCACCATGGCTATAGCCTAAGGAAGATCAAAATCATGACCAGAACCTCAGACTTTGTTTTACATCCTCACTTTCCAGTTTAGAAAGGACTGCCTTTTCTAATACATTTCTATCAACTCTTTTCTCTGAAACCTTCCTTATTTTTCACCTGTGACCTTCCTGTGTTCATTGAGACTGGGTTCTGCAGGGCCTGTTAAGTCTGCCATAGAGTTGTCTTCTACCACAAATGCAATACAGCATATTACCTCCCCTCTTCAGTAGGGTCCCAGGCCATCTGCTGACCTGTAAAATATTGCTCCCAGTATCTAGAGGCAGAATTGCTAGATAGTTAAGGAATAAACTTTAGAGCCCTCTGGAAGAGAGCCACTTCTAAGCTGCCATCGGAAGTGCCTTTTTAAAGCTTTTCTGGATTTAACTACAGAACAGAATTTTGTTGTTTTGTACACTTTGGAATGCTTTTTACTGCATTAATGTTGTGGAGTTCTAAGAACCGTTAGACAACTTTCACCTGTACAGCCAGCCTGGAGCCTAACAAAATAACTCCCTGGTTTGCCTACAAAGTGGATTCAAAATTGTTATGCTTTTGCAATCTGATATTGGCCAGCACTGAGATGAGATTGAGCTAATCATAGGCATAATCAAGCTAATATAACAATGTTTATCTTTCTAGCTTCTTGCTCAGTAGAGTAAAAATATCATCAGAAAGCACTAATTTTGAAGTTTTTGCTCAAGTAGATAACTTAATCCTCTGTATATAAAATACCAGTTGAACAGTATTTAAGTACTAAAAAGTGTAAAATAAAAATTGTTACAACATCAGATGCCCTGAATAGATCAAGATAACATAAGGAAAGAGAACAAGATTCCAGTTGGAAAGTGGAAAGTCCAGTGGAAAGTCACTACGCATCATCCTATTTCTTTTTTCAGTTCTGAACTCTGTAAGCAAATGTATTAGACATAATGGGTTTGGATGAGATTAAAATCACTTTCTTTACATCACTTGGACTAATTCTGATCTCTGCCATTTTATTATGTAAATTAGAAAAAAACCCACAGAAGATAACAAGAATATTTTAATTTCTTTGGTTTTACCAACTAGATCTCACAACTGCCTGCATGATTTTTAGCTTGATTAATTTATAGGTGGAAGACAAATGTGTATTCCATATAGTATCTGACATGAGAATTAAATGTAATAGCAAAGAACAGACCTAAGGATGAAATCTTCCTTGACAAAGAGAAGAAAGATTTGTTTAACAAGAGGCTGAAATTAGGGCATAAATTAAATTCTTACTTTCATCATTCACATGAAACTTTTTAATCTTTATGTGCTGGCTCTTTTTGAGAGGACACTAAACAATACAGAACTGAGTTTTGGCTTTTGTTTGTTTTTGTCTGTGAGAGTAATTTCCTGAAGAGGTTTTGTAATGACTCAGTAGTAAGTGATTTCTTGGCCTGTAAGAATGTGTAGACAAGTGCCTGTGCTAGCAAGAATTGTGATTGAATGAACTGCAGTAACAATTTTCTTGAGGTTAATGGTAAAGGATTTTTGTAGACTGTTCCTAAGTATTCAGTAGCCAAAGAAAGCTCAGTTATGTTTCATAGTAGCACTTTGCCTAATCTGTCCACATAGCAAATCAGTAGCATATCCTTGCAAATATAGTAAACATGACCTTTTAAAAGATTTCTTTTTTTTCCCTCTGGCAAGATTGCTGATCTCCTACCAGGGAATCTGTGGAATTTGCTAATACATTTTAAAACAATGGAGAGCATTACATAGAAATGGGTTTTAGTTTTACTGACGTGCAAGTGGACTATAAAATACACAAACCAGTAAGAACTTAGGCTATAGTTCCTAGGAGACTGAAGCCAAGCCCAGCCATCTGTGATCAGAAATTTGCAACCTGCTGCTGGTCTGACACTGATGCATATGTGGTGCTGTCATTGTTCTTTTCAGCAAATTGGTCTTTGGTGTTGTCTGAACTAAACTACTACAGGTGAAGATGTAGTTTTCCACTCCCAGATTTGTTGACTGTACATGTCTGTGCTGGAGGAAGGGAAGTGGGCTGAAATAAATATCCCTTACAAAAGTGAGAGAGCAAGAATACAGGAGCTCATATGTAACTCACTTTGAGGGTGCATTTCCATGTCAGTTCAGGGGTTATGCATTTGTGTTCAGCTCCACTCAAAGTGAGAGGCAGCTTTCCTTGGGTCCTGGTGCTAGGTCTGTTTGACTGGCTGGATGCTGACAGCTGTTTAGCTGCATTACCATGGCATGTTTCCTTCAGAATCCCTAAAACATCTCTATCTTGAAATAACCAGGATAGATTAGATGTTTTAGGATTATACTGCATTGGTTTATGTAGATGCAATGCCCTTTAAATCCAAGAGGATGTCAGAAATCAACCAAGTGGCATGGATAACCCAGGCAGGGGGACACTTCCTTGCTGAGCTGGTCTGTTCAGGTGGAATAGACTTCTAAAATATTTTTTGATAATGCCAAGTGTTTTAGCAAGAAGTTTATGTTCTTGTCTGCTGTGGCAGCATCACAGGGCTGGCTGCCACAGTTTGCCAACCTTGCTCATTCCCAGGATTTTGATAGTTGTTCTCATAGCAGCTGTGATACACCAAGATCTTTCTTCTTGTGATACATGGTCCATTACTGATTAAAGTACAAGGGCCAAAGTTCTGCTTAGGTTATGACATTGATTAATTCCAGCTTGTGAAATCACTTTTACAATGATGTTGGATAGAGTTTGGGTAGCAACTGCAGTGGCTGGGTTGCACCCAAGGCAGCAGAATCTGGCTTGAAACAAACTGACCTGTGGTTAACTACTGCTGAGGAAGACATTTCTACATTACTTTGTAGAATTGTACTGCAGTGTGCAAAAGAAGTTTTACTGCCCTGCTTTTCCTGTGCTCATGATATTTTTCACCATCTTTGCAGTTATGTTGAGTTTTGTCGCAAACAAACAAGTTTAAATGTTTTCCCAAACCATGGAAATTAAAATCTAGTGACCATGAAGTGGACAACCACTATTTTAAGCCAGTTGGGTTTTTTGTTTGTGGCATCTGTGCAGCCATCAGTCAACAAGACAGTGTTTTAAATCTTTCATTTTTTGGTTGCTTAAACTTTATTTTTCTATTTCCAAATTTACTGCCTGTCTGTATAATAATAATTAGCTCTACTCATAGTAAAACACTAGTTTCACTGTGATTTTTTAAAGCAAAAATGCTTACTTTTACTTTATCAAGTTGCAGGAGTAATTTCAGAGATTAATGTGGTCCAAAACATCTTTGCTAACTACTGTATTTTAATCTTCTAATTTAAGCAATAAAGAGTGAAACTGAGACCACAGATGAGTCTACAATTAGTCTGAGGAGAAGCAAGCCTTGCAATTCAAGCCTCCTGCTATGGATAGACCCATCATTCAGATCAATTATGAGATCTTTAATTTGGACTCCGTAGTGACTTTTATATAATAATGTTGTCTTCAAACTGCATTGATGTGGGTCACTTGCAAGCATTAAAAACAAAACTGAAATCTGAGATGCTGTAGTCAGAAAGCAAATGCTGAGAGCTGTGGTCATGACTGTAATTTCTGTCTCTCTTGATCTCCTGGGAAATCAAAATGGATGAACAGAGAGATTTCAGCTTCTGAAACAAGGGGAAAGAAGAATCCTCATCCTTCAGAGAGTGATGAGAAATGAGGAAAGTACACTCTGTTTTACAAGCTTTCAGTTGATACTTGGTCAGCTTCTAAGTTTATGTGGTTTAGAAACAGTTACAGCAGGACTTTCAATACTGAGACAAGCAGAGGAAATGTTACATATATGGCTCTTGTTTCAATGATGCAAAACCATCATACTTAGATTTATGTGCTCTGTATTCTGTCTTTCCAGCAGTATTCATGTATTGGCGAGCTTACAGTTGATTTATTTCTCAGAAGTCTCAAGAAGATGCTTATTTATTGATAGTCGTTACAGTTATCTTTTAAGGAAACACAACTGTTTAATGTACTGTTAACTCTCCGATCTGTTTCTTTGATGTGATAATTTCAGATTTGGTCCCAGGTTAATTAATTATTTCCCTTTTAGTTGAAGGTGTCAGAAAGCCATGTGAAGACACCGTTGTGTTGTGATTAAGGTCCTGTGCTTTGCCTTTGTAATAACCAGAAGAGCTGTTATCAAAACTCAAGTGTCCCCCTACAGAGGCTGCTGTGCCTGTAGAAGATAATGAGGGTAGTGTTAGCAGTACCAAGTGGGCAAGTCTTTATTTACTTAAGTGTTTATTTGTATCCTTTTATGACATCAAAATATCTGCCTTCTCTCTGTCTTCCAGAAGCACTACAGAGAGCTTGACTGGAATGTGATATTCTAACATTCCCTGGAAGGGCACCTTCAGTTTTCTGTGGTCAGTGTCCGTGTCTGTGTCAGTAACTGGAAGCCCAGGAAACACTCCTAAAAATTTCTTTTTCTTAAGTAAAGGATATATCTCATCTAGTATTGGGTATTTGAATGTTTAGTTTCTGTCTGGATGATATACAATTAAGTCTCCTATGGTTCTTCTTGTCTCTATGGCACACCTTGGCCATCAGCAGGGCATGTTCTTTGTGCAGGTACAGGAAAAGGAGCAAATGAAGGAATTCTTGTAACATTAGCTCAGTAATTTGCTGAAATAGAATCTAAAATATCTTTTAGCATTTGAACAATCTTTAACTGAATAAAATATCAGAGAGCAAAAGATTGTGCGTATTTTCTTCTTATAGTGAAGGATAGAAGAAATACAAATAGTTTTCCCACCACCAGAAGTTAACAAAATTCACTCAGTACAGAAGAGACTGGAGTAAAGGTTGCCAATTCTACAGCATTGCACACACAGTTTTACAAAGCTTTTTTTTTTGCAGTCGTAAAGCAAATGAGGATTAATTCACTGATTTGGTTAATTGGTGAGGAGATTAATTGTTTGAGATGCAGAGATTACTACACAGTAAGAAGTTCCTTAGATTGATCAGAATTTGAAATCATATGATTTTCTAACATAAAATGACATACTATATTAAGGAATACATTTTCAAATACTGATAATTTTAAGGGCAACATTTCTGGGAAACTTAAACTTTTCTACTTTCAATTCCTTTCTCACCTAGATGAAAATATGGTCCTCATGAGCAAAAAACATCTTATGCTCCTTTGTCAGGGTGCTTTTTAGTGGTTGGTGTTACATATATATTGAAATTATTTGGTATTATTACTGACCTCTAGGGTGAACTGTTCTTTACTACAGAAACTGATCAATTCCCCTGTCACAAGGCCCTCGGCTGAAACCATTCAATCGTAGTCTGAAGGCAAAATACAGTGAATCTCTCTTCAGATAAAAATCCCACTTTGAAAAATGCTACAGGTTCTACAGATTACACAAGTTACAGTTTAAATTAGTGATGGGTTTCTTACTAAAAAAAGAATTACTTTTCTTCATCCTCAGAAAAGTTTCTGAGAATTACAGGTGTTCAATTACTAAAATTTTTAAGGGATTTTAAAGGTTTAGATATTTGCCTTGAAGTAGAGCAAAGTAATGGAGACATTTTCTAGCTAATTCCAGTCACAAGAAGGGTATTTTTCCACAGAAATTTTGTCCTTTATCAGCTCTCTAGTTGGTCTAGAATTTTTGCTGTTTTTTTAATGGCTTTTAAATTTCACTGGGCTCTGGAAGACTGGTCAAGTACCCAAAGGAATGGAATGAGTAGCATATGTTATATTCATGGATTTAGGGGCACTTTTTCTTTGAAACAGATGTGTGCAGTGATGGAATAAAATTACAAAAAGATGTTTTCCGGCACTTCAGAGACCTAAACGGGAGTGAGTTGTAAATTCTGATTAGCTAAGGTGGAATGATCTTAGAGCTACATTTGGCTTGCTCATAACAGCCCAGTTCTAATCTAGGATGTCATTTTTACATCTTCCTCTTACATTCCATTTGCCTGATTCTCATTTTCTGTGACTGGGTACTTGAGACTGTACAAGATACTGTTGTGGGTAAAATTTTTCCTGCCTCCTTCCCTGCCCTGTCACCTCAAGGTGGTGAAGGTCCAAAGTTCTATAGTGTATCTTAAATAGAACTTTAGTTGCTTTCCTTTCATTACACTTTTATAAAGTTGTTGGAATAATAAATTCAGTCTGAGAAGCATGGTTAACGTGGACTCCTCTTCAAAATTTATAGTTGAGTTTTTTATGAACTTTGTGCAAAGATTGCACATGACATAAAAGAACAGAAGACTGGGGAGCAGGGTGTTATGATAGATTTGCTAACAATTCTCCAATAGTAAATCATGTTTAGTTAGAATGCTGAGGCATATACCTCAATGTGCCTTCCAATGCATCCATTACTTGGATTTGGAACATTGAGAACATAAGGTTATTAAAATTCCCTACATCAGTAACTGATTTCTATTGTACAAATAATGGATCTCCTGTGTAGGAGAAAAATAATTTAGTGCCTTAATTTTATTTTATTTTTTAATCTTTCTGCATCCTACCAAAAAGAGTATGCTGTGGAGAGCTGTGAATTTAGTTTCAGTGCTTGAGTGATTGATTCAAGCTGCAAACTGAGCTGGGTGCTCAGAATTAATTTATGCTGGAATCTCACTGCTTCCCAAATACAGTTATTCAGAAGTGGAGATTTCATTACTTTGCTGTTTTCCTCACAGACTGCTGCTGATTAACCAGAATGTTAAGATTTTCTTTCAGTGTCTGATGAAGCTATTTTTGCTTCTTCAAAGTAAAACCTGCTGAGATGAAGTGGCAAAGGCACTGATGATATAAATGGAACACTGTGTCAGCTCTTACCTCAATCAGCTTTAAACATTTGTTTCAAATGGTGAAACAATTAATGTAAACACAAAGTATCAAATTCAGCTCTGGAATGAGCCACTGCCCAACTACTGAATCCTGCTGGTTTATACCAGTGTCCACTCTGAGCACAGTTATGTCTCTCATAACTGGTAGGGTTTTCAAATGACCCTCCCTTCAGACACCCATCGGTAGAAGATGATCTTACAATAGGAGAAGGAACAAAATAGCAGAAGTTGAAAAATTGATCATGAGCTCAGAACTGGGCAGGGACCATTGGAAATTTTAGTGTGCTGACACCTGTTTCTTAGGAAGAGTGATGAAAAGAGGAGAATTCTATGACCACGCTGTTTTAGCTAATATGAAGTCTTCATAGAAGGCATTTTGAGAGGGGAATTCAGCAAAGGCAGCTCAATATCAGAGGTGAAGGATTTTGCTCTCAATTCTACAGGCTGTAATGTATTGAAAGTTTCCACAAGTTTAAAGATTTTTTTTAAATAGAATGTATAACACTTGATGAAACACAGGCTAGTCTGACCCTCTGTAATCAAACTGGCTTTGTGTGCTTACTGTGTTCTTCTTGACTCCCTAGATCTTCAAAATTTAGTTATCTTTCATCTGCAGAGACAATTATTTAAAGGCTGCTTTCGGTTTCCTCTTTGAGTGGTGAACAATTTCAGAATCTCAAACAGGGACAAAGAAGTATCCAGAAATAGAACTATGAGTTCAAAATGTTTTAAACACTGTGCAGTAATAGATGCTTCAGTGTTATTTAATGATTCTTACTTTACAAAAATGAACATTGCACTTTAATATGGCATTCCAACCCAAATAATCCTTTTTCATCAGCAGAAAGATGTTGAACTCCAATGTTTTTTCTTTCTATGCAATAGGCAAAACTGGAGTTCTGCATTATTTTTGGAGCAGAGCCCTTAAATTTGGTCACTGCTAAGTGGTAGTGGTTATTTTGTGAAAACTCTAGCCAGAGATATGTCCACTAAGAATTTTCCCAGTCTCTCAGTTGATCTATGTTTCAGATGTCTGCCATGCCATTTTGGGAAAGAGCTAGTTCTGAAAAAAAAAAAAAAACCAAAACCAAACTAGACCAAACACAAACCAGACCAAATCACCCACTGAACTATACCATTTTGACAAAAAAACCAAATCAAAGAATGCTTAAAAAAAAAAAAAAAAGCAGGATTTTTACCACCCCTCTGGCTGTCTAGTTGGGCACCTTGTTATTCCTCCTGTGTTGGAAGTGAAGGTGTTAGTTCCTTTTCTTCCTGTAATAAATGACTGATTTATGTAACCAGAGCAGAAAAATGTGCACAAAAGGTAGGAAGTTGATTTTTTTTTCCTTTTTCTTTGCCCTTGGGTTTCAATATATGTCAATCCAAAAAAAGGATTTAAGTTTATAAATGAAAGGAAGCTTCCAGATTAACTCAGTAAATTTGGATTCTGGAATAGCCAAAGAAGCCTTTTCACAGGAAAGGATTGCTACTTCCATTGAAGGTAATATGAACACCTTCATTTTCCCCAGTCTATCCTATATGCACTCTGCTCCAGACAGAAAAGATTGGCTATATGAATCTTGAAATAAATTGGATAAATTTGGGGTGATATTTTAAAACATAGTATTTAATGGTTTTTTCTCTCTGTTTACTGCTAAACCGTTCAGTGTTGTCACAGTAGTCCTTCCCAGCAGTCACTTCTTCACTGCTCACCACAGCTGAACAGTTTCATCCCACTTATCTGTTGGCATTTGACTGGTCAACTGTGCAGAGAGCATTGACTTGTCTGCTTGATTGGTACTTCTGTATTAAAGCCAGACATATTTCTAGAAAATATAAATTTTATCCACAACAAAAGAAGATATCCTGAAACCTCAATGGAAAGCAAGTATTATTTGTAATTGTAACTGGAAAATTCCAACTGATTGACTGTACCAGTACAGTGAAAACCTAGTTAAAAGATCAGCTTGTCATACTATTTATAATACTAAGTTGTATTTGGAATCCTTCATCACAATGGGACTGTTTTGTTTTGCAAGGCCAGCCAAAGGAACTGAAGTTTTGTGTATTAAGTACAAATGTCACAGAGTTTTAAGAATTTTTTTAATGGAAAATTGTTACATTTTCTCTGTGTCCCAAGACGTGACTATGTAAATGGAGGTTGCAGGTCTTGAATGACATTTTGTATAGAGGACATTTTTAAACAAGACTGTGTAAGTTTAAGAATGGTTCGGTCATGGAATTACAGTAAGAATATATTTATAAATTATTAATATTAAATTATATATACCAGAAATACTATCTTCCTTGTTCTGCCTCATATGATGAACATATACATTAGCTTTCTCTTCACTGTATTATCTACAGTACATGATATACCTTCATTGCCACTCTTCTTTTTTATTCAGTGACAAGTTTGCTATTTTCATTCCATTTTATCTCTAGTCATAAAAAGTAATCTATATTTAATATGGCTGTATCCAGCCAGGGGATTAAAAATCTAAAAATATTTTTACTCCAACATGTGCCTGCAGTCTTCTATTTCATTGCATTCACTGTCAGAGCAGAGAAGGATGTGGCCAGCAGGAAATTGGTTAGTCTTTTGATCAGGCAGAATATTACCTGAATAATTTTAAGAGCTGATGGGGAAAGGTTTTTTCCCAGACCAAATTTTCTTTGCTGAACAAGGCAGCCTACATTAAAAGGTTGTTAATAGGTAATTTCCTGTCTCAATCCCCTCTCTGATAGCTGTAAAGGGAGCATGGCCTGGAAGTATTCCATATTAGTGTCTAAAAAGTTCTGTTAAGTGTACTGTGAGCTCGAGATTTTGGTACATGTGAGGATATTTCTGTTTGTTGTGGTGTTGCCCACCGTGTCAAGTATAGGGAAATACAATGAAAGCACAAAAGCTATCATGAAAATTAACAGCTGCATACAAAAGACACCTGTAAGAAAGCAAGCTGATTTTATTCTGTGTGCAAAATCTGTCTGGATTTCAAAAAGACCTGGATCACAGACATAGATTCTCCCCCAGTTTTGCCTGAAGAAGAGATGCAATCTCATCTAAGTAGCTCACAAATGAGCTGCAGACATATTTTGCAGTGAACTTTTTCCAACTGGTTTGTCTTTGAGTTCATTCAGCCTTGTATGATTATTGTTCATCCTAAAGACTGCTGCAATTGCATAGGTGATTTGTCTTGAATTGTTACAGGTTTTTCACATGCTTCAGTTTTGCTTACTGATCTCACTGCTTGATATTTGGAATATGAAAAGAATGCCACTTTTGCTGGGCTATTGTTCTCCAAATTTGAATTGTACTGCTGTTCTTTATACCACTGTATGTAATTTGTTCTTACTTAATTTTCATTTGTCTTTTGGCCACAAAGTGCATTCTGGTTCAGTTCAGGTTAGGAAACAGTATATTGTGATACACTGTAGTATCATTAATGAAGGTGAAGTATTTAATATTGTCTGTAGCAAAGTCAAGTATGGGAGTCAAGTTGGCAACTGAAATATGCCTAAATTACTCTCTTCCTATTATGGTCTATTTATTTTAGCTATACTTGCTCAAAACAAACACTTGTTAAAAAAAAAAGTCAACACAACTTCACTGATCACACTTTGTTTCTGTTCCAAGTCCTAGCTCAGTGCCTGTCCTTAGCAAATGAACCAGGTTGTGGGCAAATGGGCCAGGGCCTGAAGGGCAGGAATCATGGTCACAGCTATTTCCAACTTTCTGCACCAAGCCACATTAGCAGAGAAAACTGTTGGTTTTCTTTCCACTGGGCTCTTGTCAGATGGGGGAGAATTAGAACCTTGTTTCTCCTCTCATGTAGTTTTATATATGCTTGTTAGGAAGCGAGTTATTACCAAATATGGCTTATAGGGCTCCAGCAGAATCTTTTCAGCCTGGTTGTCTGCCAAAACCCAAAATCTTCAGAAAACACAGGGCTGTCATATTTGCCTGAGATTTGTTAGGAAGATGTATGTGTATGTGCACTATGGAGCACTCATGAAGTAACCCTGATGTTTCTCCAAAAGACTGAGTTTACTGTAGCTGATACATTGCCAAAATTCTAATTGTGGTTACTGTTTTTCTGAACAAATTTATATGCTCACTGTAGTAAAGCAAATGCATTTCAGAATGTACATACGTAACAAATATATGTGGAATTTCTGGACATATGGTGACCTGTTTGGTGCTGCTGTGTGTGCACAGCTGTTGTGACCTAAATACAAAATAAGTAGGGTATGTATGTACATATGTATGAATAACAGAGAGATGAATCCCATGGGAATTGGGAAAACCTCAGGAGTCAGAGGCATGCAGGGATACACTGCATAAAATCTCATGAGTAAGAATCAGTGTTACAATTCTTAGGACTTGAGGAGAAATAATTAATAAAAAAAGTGTGCAGGATTTATATAGCTTGGTGGTTTTATCTGTACAGCAACAGATAATGTCATTATAGGTATTCACAAATTATACCACCATCAACATTTTGTCTGTTATAATTTTCTGTGTTCACAGATGGGACCTCTAAACAGACCATTCCAAGTATAATTCCAGTCATAATTCAGTTTTCATAGTACTTCACATAAATGTCTATTTTTGATGATACACTGCTCTAATTCATTACAGCATTTTTGTCAGTTCTAGACTAGGCAAATCGACAAGAAAAGCCAATTGCTTTTCATATAGTATTGGTTTCTGAAAGACTTTCAGAACCAAATTGCAGAGGCATATGTCAGAGGGAAATATGATCCTGTGTACGATTTATGTATTTCATGGTTTTGGGCAAGGAAGGCTAAGTACAGAAAACACTGTTTTATAGTTAACCTGTAACCCTATTGAAGCACCTCAATTTTAAGAAAAGCATCTGTCTGCCTGACTAATCTATATTAGGCATTGCAGTTTTCCTTATAAAGAATAAACTCATTAATATTTAAACTACACATTAGCTGCATCTCTTATAAGGAGATCATATTCCCCATAACTTCCATTAATTATAGCCAAATTAACATGAACTGAGAATAACTGATTGGGAATAAATATTTCATGTTTTAAGCCAAACCTGAGTAAAAGTGATAACAACAGTTTTAGTAACACTTATGATGGTTATTCCATCTTATCTGTTCATGGGCTAAGGCACTGGTCCATGCTGGGGGCTGACTGGCTGGAAAGCAGATTGACAAAAAAGGGCCAGGGAATACTGCTGGCTGGCACAGTGGTGGTGAGCTGGCAACGAGCTGGGAAAGTGCCCTTGTGGCAAAGAGGGCTAAGGGCGCCCGGGGCTGCATCAGGAGTGTTGCCAGCAGGCCCGGGGCGGGGATCCTTCCCCTCTGGGCAGCGCTGCTGAGGCCACACCTGGAGTGCTGCGTCCTGTTCTGGGCTGCCACTGCAAGAGGGAGATGGAGCTCCTGTGTCCTGTGTGAGGGACTGGAGCATCTCAGTGCTAGCACGGGGTGTGTCTGTGTGTTAGGAAACACGGCATCCCAAACCACCAGCCGGGATTTCTAGCTGTAATAATGTTCTGTGGGACCATTATCTGCTTATTTTGGAGTGCATCTCTTTTAAAACTGATGCAACCAAGTTTTGGATTGAGGTTGGATAGTGCTGGAATTTGGATAGTGGTTGTACTTTCCATTTGCATATTCTAAATGAGCCTAAATTTGGGCCCCCGTGGAATAAGTGTGATCTCCCAGAACTGCAGTATTTACATTTGCTTAGTAGCCATTGATCTGTTTATAATCTCAAGGTTACAATACACAGTTGCACAGAGATGTGTGTTGTAAGCTCATGGTATTTGGCAGGTGAAAGCTTGCTCTATAGATAGGCTGTCAACTGAAGCTTTTCTCAATACAATGCAAATTTTATAAGCTACCACGTAGAAGACAGTTTTTCTGCAATGACGTGACAGGACAATCTGAAGAAGCACTCTGTGCTGTGTCATATTTATTTGGTTTTCATTTGAAAACATAATTCCTGCAGGGAATTCTGTTTCAGCCACAGAATGGAGGCCTGTGAACAGCTCTTCATTCTGCCTGAATGTTCCCTTATGAATTGCTGATGGTTAGGAAAGCTCACAGTGACAGAACAGGAGACAGCAGCTTTGTGCTTAGATGACAATAGCCTGTGTCTGTGCTAACAGCAACTGGCACCATTAACTACCTATCCATAGACTGAGAGAAGAACAATTATCACTGCATGCATTAAAACGATGAAATCCACTCTGTTTCTATAGCAACAGGGGGGACAATTTATATTATGACCTTAAGAAAGTAGAATGTGTCCATTTTTTTTCCTATTTTTTGCTGTTTTAAAAGGAGCCGCAATTCTCAGAGAAAATAATGTTTAAGATGATGCACATAATTGTCAAAGATAAAGGTAAGGTGTACTTTACCAGTAACAAAGGCATGCACAACATATTCAAGTTGGAATGTTGATTTGGACTTTTATTATGATACGTGGAGACATACCCAATTTAGTGCTGCATGAAGGGGATTTTTCTTTTTTTGTTTATTGCAAATAATTTTAAGTGGAAGCTTTACAAAAAATCAAGAGCAAGAGAAAATATAGTGAGGACTTTAGCAAGTCAAAATTTTGGAATTATTTTGCCATCTGGTCTGACATAAAATATCTTATGAAAAGTGGTTTTGTATTCTGAGCTTTCTTCCTCAGAAGAATATCGGAGTATCAACACTAGGCAAGAGATTAATTAATGGATATACTTATTATATTGCAGCATTTATAAGCCTACCCAAGCTGGCATTTATCTAGTTTCTTTGTTTGGTAGTAGCAGAATACTGTGGCTAAATGTTTGGCTAGGTTTTGAAGAATCTGTCTTTATAGATACCTTATGAATATTATGGTATAAACCTGTCAAGAGAGGATAGTTCTTGAGTTCTTTAAACTGATTTCAGCATTCTGTCTTAATATTGGTTTCTTTCATAATCATCTCCCTTTACAAAACATATAACATGTTTAACTGTGCAGTCATTTAGTAACAGTCATAATTCTTGAGACATTTAATAATTTAGAGCCTTCCCTCTCCCTACGTACTTGTCTCACCCAAAGCCTCTCTCCTCATTATGTGCTAAATACGAAGTGTTCCCATGAGCCCCTCTGGAGCTGGGATCCTCTGCTATGAGTAAAGGATTATGGAATATCTCTTCAAGTTACCTGCAGCTTCAGGAGTGTGACACTAATCCATGCCTGGTGGTATTTCCCTGCATGTTGCAGAGATGATCAGATAAAGGAAGGAGAATTTAATTGTAACTCTGTGCTAAAACATCCTGTTCAGCCACTTGGTGTTGTTTCTTTACATGCAGTAATTGTTATTTTGAACATAAAAGATTCTTTTTAAACTAAAATAAATTACTAGCTTTTATCATGATTCCAGGGGTGTCTATAGCCATGTGTTTTAGAGAAGTTTTTAACGTCCAGCTCATTTTTAAATTTCATTTCACTTCAGGAGTGTATAAAATACAACAGCATATTGTATCCTAATGCCCCTTTCTAAGCCCTGGCTTAGATTGCTGATTTAAACTGCATTTTTAATGCACGTGGATGTCTTTTTTTTTTTTTTTTTTTTTTTTTCTTTATTGTGCATCCCAGTATTAGAAAGAGGTCCTCTCTGCACTGGCAGTTATAGTGATAAACACAAACCTTTTTCTTTAAAAATACAAATAATTTAATTTTAGGTGATAAGCAAGCATTCTGTTCAAAGTCTAAAATATTCAACTATTATGATCTCTGTTTCTAAGGGGATTGAACTGAGCAAATCAGATGAGTTAAGATGCTAAATATTTCTAGCATCTAGATTTGCACATTAAATGTGTAATCAGTTACATGAAAATAAATCTTGCCACTCATTAGCCAGATTTTACTTTACATGTGAATTAGGAGATAACGTGACTGTCATCAGAGCCAGCAAGGAAACTACTTAAATAGAGCAGGAAGAATGAAGAAGACTGCTTTTGTTAATGTAAAAAGAGCAATACTCAAATCCACCTAACACAGTTCCTCTTCTGGAGCACAAATGGAATAAAAAGCTCTGTTTAAGGCACATAATGACATTTCATTTTCTAACTTCATGAGATCAAAGGTGGTCTGAAAAACAGAGAAGTCTGATGACTGTGACTGTACATTCTTCATTTTGATTTTGATGATTCTTATGTATGTATGTTCTGTACTCCTTTGACAATTCATCTCTAGATGGAAGGAAGATTATCAAGAGAATTTGTGTGGAATAGAGAAAAAAGGAATGTAGGTTACTTATGCTGTTCTTGGAATTCCAATGCCAGGATTATGTTTTCATAGTTACAGTTATTTCACTTATTTTAGCTGGCTTGTTCATGGAAAATATGTAGAACTGTTCATTTGCACTTCCTTGTAGTCTTTTATAGTTACAAGAGCTGGTATATCCTGCTCAAGCCATGTACAATTTCCCAATTATCTTTATGTTTAATGTCTGAGATGACCACCTAAAAAAAGACGTGGCACCAAAAGGAAAATTTTGTGATAGAAGAGTTAATGTTACAATTAATGTGCAAGCACTATATAAATCTTCTACATTTCAATTAAATTTAGAATTAACAAATCAAACTCCAACTAATAATAAGATCCTTAGAAGAATAAATGAGATTAAATAGTTAGGCTGTGAACACTTGTGAGTACACATTGCTTGCTAAACCATAAAAAGCTGAAGGATCATAATGATGGTTGACAAGTAGATTCTGTTCCACACACAGACATGCATCAATAAAATATTACTGTAATATGTTAATATTACACTAACAGACAGTGTGTTGTAATAAGTAGTAAACTGGAAAAGAGCTGTGGTAAGGGTAGGTAATCACTGTGGTTTATAAGGCAAAATTAACAGTTAAATGTGCCTGATTTTAGTTAGCACATACCAGATTGACTTTGTATTTTAGTGGCAATTTTCTATTTGCTGAGCTTCTGTTTGTTCATGCAGTTTTTAGACTATAAAATCATTCTTTCTTAATCCTTCTTTCTTAATCCCTACATCAGCATAGCTACAACCTCATCCTTAAGAAATATTCCAGGCTTTTTCCCCATGTTGATAGATGTGCAAATATATGTTATTGTTTACTCACTGATCCTTCAAAGCTGAACAGTGAAAAACTTAAACTACACTTCTCTTCATGAAAACACCTCAAGCAGGTTTTCTAGTTTTGGCAAGTCATAGGGAAGATAAGGGAACAGGATCCTTTTCAAGCTAGGTGCCCATTTGGAAATGAAAATGAAAAATGTAGAAGTGAATGAATGACAGCTCATTTTATTCTGCTGCATATGTTCATCTAGGACTAATATACCCAGTATTTGCAGTTCGTTCTTGTTTGCCTTCTTGTTTGCCTAAAGAATTCTGCTCAAGATGCTGAATGTTAACACATGCCTTGAATTCCTATTAGTATCCCTATTTTACCTCTGCTGCTACAAAAGTTCATAAATAGTTCTGCCTTTTGGCCTGGAACTGTGCAGAGAGTCTGTAATGACAGACTTCAGTGATGAGCAAGTACAGAGAAAGTTCAGTAAATAAAGAGCAAGACTGTGGTTCCAGTTTCCAAAAGGGAAAGGCTATATGCAGGACATAGCGTTCAGTGTAACTGAAAGTTTCCATTCTGTGGTTTTAAACATACGAATTTCAAATTAAGCCTAGGGTGGCTTTGATCTGGTAAGATTTTATTAAATGGAATCTATTTCTAAATTTTCCTTATACCTTGGCTTCTATTCTTTAAAGAACTATTCTTAAATTATACAGACTAGTAGAAGAGGAAAGTATTTTTAAATTTAAGTAATGAGAATGCCAAAGGATAATCTAACTATATAATCTGATTTTTACCCTTGTTCCACCATTTCTTCAGTATCCTTTAAAATATTAATCTGGTATAGAAGAAAAATGTCACATTACTTGCATATGCATATGAATGTAATCATGTCTCCATGGCATATGGTATTCAGCTAAGCCTGGTGTAGTAGACATATGTCTAAGTAAATTCTCTTTCTGCTAGCAGGTATTTAAATTTCTTCCTTTGCATTTTGCTGCAGATAAGAGGACACAGGGCATTTATGGCAGTCATAGAGATATCATTTTCTTGAACAAATTGTTCCTGTTTACTTAAACCTTTCAAGAGAGTTACTGGAAAAAATTGCTATGCAGAGTGAAAACACCGAATCTCTACTGCTGGTAATAAATTCAATTTGCAGGAAACTGGACTCCAACCTGACTTACTCTGTTGTCCATAAATTTGTGACATCTCAAGGACTGTAAGACTTTCCTTCTGTCATTGCTTGCTCTCCTACACTGAGGGAATTTACTGACATGTTTTGGATATCAGTAGTCTGCTTACTGTGGTCTTTGCCTTTGATTTCCAGTTTTTTGTTAGGCCACTGTTAAATCTGTGAACATCTGCAGTGTCCAGTAGAGTGTCCTGCTTAGTTCTTTTAATCCCCCATTCTTGAGTGTGGTAAGAAACCCTGGGTCCCAGAGTGGAACCACTGGCTTATCATACTGCAACAAATCTGGATAGCAGATCTTTCCAAAAATTGGATTCACTCCTCTAATGTTGCCATAGCAATATCAACTGCACATTCTTAAGTGAAAGTTTTTAACTTAATGTGAGTAACTGGATTAGGGAAGGAGCACTTAAAAGCTTTAGATCTATTCTACTTTCCTAGACATCCATAATAATAATGTACCTTAACTTGAATTTATTTTAGGAAAAGGAAAGAGAACAAAGAATTCTTTAGTGGCAGAGTATGATGTCTTTTAATTATGTAGTTTGCAATGAGTGCAAAAAATGGAGAACACCATTTGTAAAGTTAAATTGAAACACTAAAAGAAAGTACTCAGTAATTTCATAGCTTCATGAACTACACTCCTGACTGATAGTAGTCTTTTGCTCTTAGGTTTACTTCCTATAAATTCAGATAGAGTAGAGGAGATGTGTAAAAATTATCTACCATTGCAAACAGATTCCTGATCCAAGCATGTACACTGTCTTCTTTTATTCCCTCCTTAATCAGCTTTGAACTGTGATCAACTATCCAACTTCTGCTTTTTGCCAATGTATAGACTAAGAAGGTTTAAAAATATATACCTTTTACAAAGAAAGAAAGAAATATGTAATGTCAGGATAAATTTATCAGATTTTTAGGTACCTAGTGTTTATTAGGGATGCAAAGCTAAGGAGTGCACTCCACTGGCATGTCACAAAGCTCTGCTTTTATGTTGGCAAATCTGTAGGGCTTTTGTTGCTGCAAATCATGTGTACTGCAGTACAATCATTGCAACACTGTGGCTGCAGTAAGAGGCTGGATGACAATTTAGTTGAAGTGATTCTGTTTTTTTACACTATGTTTTAAAGGAAAATGTTTTTCAAATATCTCTTCTCCATGCTGCATCAAGGATCCTATTTAACAAAACCTGAATTCACATTTAGACCTCAAAATTAAACAGTGACATTTTAAAAACACACAAACTGATTGTAACTTGCTGGTTGATGAGGAGTTTAGGAGACAGTCCTTCCTTTTCTATCCTAAATGAAGACTGCTGGCTTCTTTAAAGAACCTCTCCCTTTAATTGTAGACTTTGATTGCTAACACAAGGCTGTAAATCTGGGCTTGGAAGTGGTAAAGTACAAAGAACACAGTTCCAGTGATGTTTGAAAGAGTAGTCTTTTAATCTGGGTGTTTGGTTTCATGTTCTTTGCTCTTTGCTATTTCAAGTTTGTGCATATGTTTGTGCCTACTACATGATCCTACAGTGACCTTAGAACTGTTAGTGGTAGTTATCCGTGAAGCCTAAACTGCACTCCTTATAGTACAGGAGTATGTCATTAGTTCAGGGCTGTGTTATTATCTCTGAATCTTTTTGCATCCTTGGATTTTCAGCTTCTAATTTTAACACTGTCACTAACTAAAATAACACAAATAAAATTAAGTCTTTCCAAACCCACTGCTAATTGTCAGCTTATGTGGCCATATATATCTGGATGCTGGCTGAGATTAGATCTAGATCTCCCCAATGTTTATTGTTTGTATTTAATTTGTCCATCCTAGGGTAGAAGGCTACATAATGCTGCAATTAAAATATGATTTCTATATAAAATGTGTTAAAAGCACCCTCAAGCTGTGATGACAGCAAAAAGGGTACTTTCATTAATAATTTGTTAGCATCTATGGCTCATGGAGAAGCTGACCAGTCTTTCAACTTCCATTTTTGCCCTTAGGTTACAGGGCAAAACACAGCATACTTCAAACTGTCTGAATTAGAGTGTAACTCTGTTGGAAACAGAGCCTCATTGACGGGTAGTACAAGCCAGCATCTTTCTTCAAAAATATTGCAATTCAAGGGATTATGGTGGTTATAGCCACAGCATTATGACAGGAGAGAGCTTGTCTTTGGATTACATTATCCCAGCTCTTATTTTGTCATTTCAAAGTCCAAACTCGCTTTATTAAAGGATTGCTTTATTTTAAAGACAGAGGAAACTTCTTCTACCTAATGGACAACATAAATCAACATGTGGGTATTGGGAAGGGAAAAAAAATCACCCATATTTTTGGTTTGCCACAAAGTTGTTTGCAATGCAAAACTGCCTGTAATTTCAACATACAAATACAAGCCTGATTACTGCATTTGAGGGAAAGCTATTTTTGACAATTTAACCTCCTTGGGTGATACAGTTTTAACCACATTATCTTTGTGGAGCCCACTTCTTTGTAAGGTGCTGTTGCTACCAAAATAGCTATGGTTAGGGAGCTGGTTGCTTTGCTGTACTCAGAGCACCATGGGCTCTTTTTCCTATGTAAGTGGAGAAAATCATGTTATGCAGCTAGAGAATCTTATTCTAGGCTGGGTATCTACCCAGAGACTAGAAAGATCATGCTGAGAAGGTAAATAAGGCTATAACTGTTTAACTGCAGTTATTTTTACATAGCAGAGGAACTGGACATTGAAGTATTCTTTTCCAGTCTTTTTTTTTTTTTTTAACATGTAAAATGTAGAGTTGAAATGTTGGGCTGGGAGATTTACTATCCTAAAGTTATCTGACCTTACCAGTTAAAGATATCAAGCAGTGGAATAGACTTCTGAAGAAAAATGGCTGATACGGCAGTAAAAGACATAAATTCAGAGTTAGTTCAGAGTTAAGATTAAAAATAAAGACAGGAAAGCATATCAAGGCATTTGGAAGCAGCCATGGCAACCATATAACTTCTTTGTCTTGCAATTACATTGTCATTTAAAACATTTTAGGGCTTTGACTCAATTTACATGAAATAGAGTTCTAAAAATTATTTTTCTTTTGCAGAAAAAATTACATTTTGTTCTGCATTCTAACTCTCACTTCCTTGCCTTCATACAAAGGCAAATATCAGCACTGTTTTCCACTGACTGAATTATTTCCCTATGAGATCTTCCTTTATTTCTATTTTGAAAAGAGCAGCTATCTTTTTTTTTTTTTTTTTTTTTTTTTAATTCATGGAGTTTAAAAGAAGTGCATACCAATTCTTACTCAAAGATTATTTTGCATTTTGTTACAGGGTTCATGCATCAAACATCAGTGTGGCTTAAAAATACTCTGCCTGCTAGATCCCTACTTAAATGTTTCCAAGCTGTTACAAGGCATGTGAAATACAGATCTAATTTAAAGAGTTTTGTGCAACTGTGAATCACAAATACAATACCTCAGTGGATCATAGGTATTTATTTACAGGCCTAAAAATACTCTTAATACTTGCCCTATGAATCAAATATACTGGTTGCCTGTAAAGCTCCTGACCATTGTCAGCTCTGACAATAGGATCTATTGTGTTTAGTGATACAACCTTACTTTATGAAAACAATGATGTCTGGAGGATTACAGCTCAACTTTGTAGACTTACTGATTTTTAATATGCAAAAAATCACTGAGTTCTGAGTTCTGAGAACTGCTATCAGTTCTGAGTTCCAAGTTTGGCAGTTACACTCAGTGCTATGTGAATTAAAATAATGGTTTAGACAGTAAGGCATCACTAGTAAAACTAATCCATGGTGGTATTCTTTTGCAAATGGTTTTGAAAGAAACACGTAACTTCATACTTATGACTCTCCTGTGGATATTAAATTGTATTTTAGCATCAGCTAATGTAATAGAAGTTTAATATATAATAAAGCCTGTTAGGATTAATTTAGTAGTAAATTAAACTACGTATGAATACTGTATGAAATTTATTCTTCAAGGACCTTTTTCAGAAGCAGACCTCGAGTCTGATATACAAGTGTTCCTATATTGATTTAAGGAGCTTTTTAGACGAGTAGTGTGCTCTAGTGCAAGCAGCGTTTTCTTACACTTCCTTACACATTTCATGGTGTGATGTGCCATCTAGTGTCGAATTCCGCAAAAGGAGGAAAACACTGCAAAATCCTTCATCAATAGCACACTTGGACAGTTCGTGGATTTTCTGAAATGTTGGGTGTTCAGGAATAAACTGAGCTTAAACAGCAAAAACTAATGTTTGCATCTGTTCTTACTGACTGTTTAATTTAATGTTTGCCCTGTTCAATAACCCTTGTTGCCTGTGGATACACATCTATTAAAAAACTCTTTTCCCAGCTACTGCCATGCATTTTGATGTTTATGCCTAAGGAACTGTTGATACCTGTAGCATCCTGTGTAAGAGTGCACACTTCATGCTATACATATAAAGAAGTTGAATTACCAAGAGGAACAATTTTCTAAGGGCTTCTAAATGTATATAATGGGGCAGGGGAAAATTTTTATAGCCCCAGAGATTTTGTAAGGATTATTCATACAACATGTTTTGTAATGCAATTGTATATTCTTTTAATAAATTTAATTTGTCAATATTGACAGATACTCTATTTCTATCCTACAAACAGATGGGATTTCATGGAGTCTGTATGTATGTTCCGTATGCTTAAAGACCTCTTACAAAGTTATTAATACCTGGGGGTTTTTTCCCCGCCTCACACAAAAATGCTATGTCATTCTTTTTTATCAAAACAAGAAGGAAAATTGGAGAAACTCACTTTGTCCAAGCTCACTGTGTTTGTGATATTTATTTTCTGTGTTGTGTCAATTTTCTAAATTAGCCTAATTTTTAACAGTTTTAGGCAAAGCGGTCTATAAGCAGCTTGTTTTGTGGTCTGGCAGCCATCTCATCTGAAATGGGAATTATTTAAAGTACTTGCCATCAACTTTCTCTTGATTGTAGTTGAAGAAGGGAAATGGCTTGAAGTGAGTAATTTTAATATGATGGTGAACTTCAGAATCACTGTATTTCTGAGTTAGCAGCAGGTGAAGCACTAGACTATAAATGGAAAAGATTAAATGGTACCTCTTACAAAAATGCAACACACTTTCATTTGCTATTGAATGTCAGTTGAAATACAGTAGAAAACTGCAGACTTTGGGGGCTTTTAATGAATTGAATACATTAAAGTGTAAAGAGAGTAACTCTGAAATCTCTTCTGTTTTTGCATGTATAAGCCAATTATAACACTAGTCTTGTTGTGTGTTAAATTTTGTAAAAACTTACGTTGAGTCTTCTGTGTGTCTGTAACACAAAAAGAAGCCAAAAAAAAAAAAAAAAACCAAAAAACAAGCTAAGCCAAAAAGTGATTCATACAATTCACACAATTCACTATTACTCAAGGAAATTGGTGCTATATACCTTTCAGTGCATGTTCATGTAGACATGCCATACATAGTTTTTAAACCTTTATTAATTTTGCTCAAGAATTTAGGGTTATCTGACTAATATTCTGATTCACTGAGATTTAAAAATGTTACCTCACAGTTTTCATGGGAATCATAATTAGAGTCATAGTAAGAGTGTGAAAGAGCAAATTGTTCTGTTCATTAGAAAGTCCGTCTGCAGAATTCTAATTTCCCAATATTTATTGGCAGTGGTGGTGCAAGTATTGTGTGCAGCAGAAGGAGCTCAGCTTGACTGTTCAAATCCCAGATGGAACTTGGGCTGCTGGTGGTTTAGAAATTCTATATTTGAATTACAAATTCCAGCAAATGTTGATGCAGAAGAATAATCATGGAACAGGAAGAAATCAGAAAGCTGGAAAAGTAGAACTGATCTGAATATATTACCTTCCACTTCAGACGACACTTTCCTGACACTGCTGATGTCTGACTAAGTGCTTGAAATGTCAAATGATGCACAATATGGCTTCTATACCCTAGGACAGGATGCTAGTCAGGCAACTTATTAGTCTAGAGTCCTTATATGCATATTAAATCATATTGAGACATTAAATACCATTTTTTATGTCAACACCTACAAAAATCTTTAATAATATTTTCATGGGCATTTAAAAAGAGGGAATTGATGCAACAGATTTCTGGAATACTGCTACATTTGCTGTGTCTTTAGCTGCCCTTCAGCTGGCTGCCTGTGCTACCTTTCAGTTTCAAAGCTTTGGGGGTGTAAGCTTTTGGAACTCTCTACTAGGATGTAAAGGTTATCTCATTAGCTTACAGAAAACATCATACCTGCTACTATGTACAGTGGGAAATACACTCTGTGAAATGGACTTACTGAGAGATTTTGAAAGAACTAATGAAAGTGTATGTCATTTTGCTGTAGTTCTTCTAATTCATAAGACAAAAAGCAGGAGTGACTCTTCCTCTTATGTTTTACCTCTGAGGAAGTGGAAGGAAGAAATACATAATCAGTTTTGTTGAATGAAAATACCACTCCAAGTATTGTTACAGTGGCTCTGGGTGTCTGTTGGCCTTCATGTCAGAGCAAATGCTGAGTGTTTTGTTTGGGGTTAGCACTATGAGTAAAGGTAGACTGCAAAATACACAAAAGACTGTTGAAAAGTCCTGAGAAAAATATACACAGAGAGTGAAAGAGTGAAAAAAGAAAGAAAGAGGTATATAATAGGCAGGAAGAAGGAATGAGCAAATGAGCATTATGAATATGGGAAATATAGGGAAAACCAAAATAAAAGGGGAGAACATGATAAGAAGATAGGAAATTACAAACTAAATATAAAGTACATAAAGATGAAGGAAAAGAGTTCTTACACACCTGAAAACAAGTAGTGCTTTGTAGAATCCTTAAGAAATTGTCATGCAAAATTATCAATGGAATCTCATTACAGATCAGGGCATATAAGACTGTATTTTGATATGCTTGTTATCTACCCTGGCATGATATATATACAACAAAACATCCAAAAATGTCTGCTTGTCATGTGTGATCTCCTACTATTTTGAAAACCTGTTCCCATAGCAACACTGCTATTTCATGGTGGCCTAGGTATGTAAGTACAGCAAATTAAACTTACATTTGTGTGTGTGCACATACCTTTCCTTGAATAAACACACACATTGTGTGGCTACTTAGATGGTATAGTGTATGTTTTGGAGCCCAGGATCTTTTCTCACTCAGATACAAATGTATACTAGAACTTAATGAAGAAATACATTTCAATAATACCACAGATCCCGAGGCTAGAAAACCTAGAATAATTGATTAAGTTCATAATTATCTCTATATTTTTAGAGGTTTCAAACCATATTTTGGAAAAGAAGTAGTATTATGTGGAAGTAGATCATTAATTGCAACCTGAAATTCTGTTTTAAAGATTTATATTTAGTATGTATGTTATATCTTGAATTAGGAAAATAGTGATAACCCAATTGGAGCTTTGTACAGTTCTACATATTGGATTGCTTTAATGCAGAACTGCTCTGCTCTGTGATGACACCTTGTAAACATTGTAATTGTGCTTTTTTCTAATCAGCATTCCCTCTATGGTAGATGTGGAAACCATTGTCATTTTACCTAGCTGAGAGGGTTAAATTGGGTATTTGAACAGGTAATTAGAGTGATTGGGTTATGGAGCCAGAATTCTAATGAGATATTTTGATGTAACACGGAATGCAAAGTGTATTTAGCAATTCCTAGGCCAAATGCTGGGATGCAAAACTGGCAGGCAAGAAAGTACTAAAATAAAATAGACAGTAAGCTTAAAGGGCAAAACCAATTTTTATACCAGCTCTCTTCCTTCATTTATTAGTGGGAAACACGGAGGTAGAGTGCAGTGGTGGGAAGTGTGCTGGGCTGTAGCCGTCTCACACTTGAACTCACTTGAATACACTGCAGCTGTACTTCTACATCTTTTTCCAGCTCTTTCAAAAACCCACTGAGGGTTTTTGTGGAAGCAGAGCAGCTGCCCAGGAACTCTATCTCAGTTGTACTGTGCAGAACAGACAGTAGCAGTTTTTTAGCAGTTGCAGTAGAAAAAGTGCATTATCTTCTTACAGGAGTAATTGGCTAATGATTAATGTGCCTTTTAAGTGATCTTACATAATGTCTTGGGATGCTTTAAATGTTCCATACTTCCCACAGAACTTTGAAATATGCTGTGTATCATATTTGTATGTGGATAGCATAAAATTACAAAATCACAATATGTGTGAATTTATTAAGTCTTAGGGCTTTCTGGTTCTTATCAGTGCTGATTTATGATTGATAACAGCCACGTTAACACACTTAGCGGATTAAGTGGTTCCCTGATTACTACTCCTCCTACTCTTTTTTTCCCTTCATCAGTATTGTTTAGTGAACTGCCCTCTCGTGGATAAAACTGGTGATACAGGAAACTACGGCCCTCTGGTTCAAGCTGTGGATGATGTGCTGACATTCTTCGGGTATATAGAAGGAAAGAGTGTTGGGGTTGTAGATCTGCCGAGGAGAAGACAACTCCCATGACAATTATGGAATCTGTTGGGTGTAAGGCTTTTTCTGTCTTTGTAACTGAACAGACGTAACAGACTTTAAAATAACTGGAACCTGTATTGATAGACTTAAAAACGCCAAATTACATAAACAGCTGGTCATGTGTCTGGGGTGTAGCTTCATTGCTGATGGACTGTAGAGGAATATTTTCTGACTCTTTCCTGGTATTCATGATTTTGGCATGTTTCCTGAAATGCAGTTATAGACTTTAGCTTTAGTGCCAACCATAATAGCTGCTGATGTAATATTCCTCTGTAATTTAGTGCTTTTCTTTTGAGTTAGGGAGATAATAACTTTTTAATGAATTTTCTTTTTCTAGAAAGAATTATTACTCGATCCAAAAGAATTCTGTAGTGGCATTTCACTGTATATATCATTTTTTCCCCAGACATTGACAAAGAGAAAACAGGAGATGAAACATCAGAAATATGAATAAAGGTAGAGGAACACACTGATGTGCTGCAAAACCTTCTCAAGGTGAGTTATCAGCATTTCTAAAAAATATGTTATTGTCAACTAGATTCATACATTCAACATACTTTCAGTTGTTGCAGCTGAGACACAGACTGAAATATTTGAGGAACTGTTGTTCTAAATATTATCCTAGATTTTTTAAAAGTTAATTTAGGTTTAAAAGCATGGGTATTTTGAATTCTGCTTCTGTCTAATGCCTTATTTAAAAGGCAAAAAATACATGGTTGTCAGATTTTATTGAAGTATGATGCAGAAAACAGTGGATGTGTGAAATTACTCTCATCTTTCTAGAATCTCTTTTGATTTAACATTATCTGAGCACCCAACACTTAGGAAACTCTGCAAAGCACCTGATAAGAATAAAAATTGGCAATTTTTAAAAGTTATCCTAAATCCAAACACATCATGAACCTTATAGTAATTAAAATCCACACAGAGCAAATTGTACTACTTAATATAAAGTTAAAAGAACCTACCAGACACTGTGAGTGAGTTATCTGCTGTTTGCCATTCTCTATGAAACATGGTTTGCACTGTGTCTCTTAATAAAGGTGTAGTAGTGATTGAGAAAAAACCTGGAAGTGGGGTTTTCTTAATCTACCAAAGTCTGAATTCTAACTATTTGAGCCAATTTCCTACATAGATTATTAGAAATAAATCACCAGGTCTTCTGAATAATTTGCCAGTACAGAATAAACAAGCTCATGTAAGCTGATTCTAGCAATTCTTCAAGATGTACTTGTATGTCTGAGGCAACATTTCCATAGAAAGCTCTTTAATTTGCCTGCACTAAGGGAGTCTGCCCAATTATGGTGGAAAAAAGTAAAACCAGAGAGCATGAGTAATTCAGTATTGAGTGTAACTTGTGGTTACACTTCAGCATTTTCCAGTCCTCAGTTTATAGGGACATTAACTTTTCTACCTGCATACATTTTTGAGTGTGGCAACATTTGATTGATTAAAAATGTGCCAAGACCCTAAACCACAGCATACTGGAGTGAAAACCAGGCCTAGCAATCTTTGTGGTGAATTCCCAGAACCAGATGAAATGTGCAGCTTTAGCTGTCAGGTTTTATTACTGCTTTTTTTCCCTATTAATCAGGTAATGATGAAAATATAAATGGTAGCACATATAATAATGATAAATGCAGTAATAACTAATCCAGAGCTGCAAAACAGTATTTCTCATGCCAACTTTACATGCAAACTTGCACAAATCACTTATCTCTACACCCCTACCTTGCTTAATCCAGCTGTGTACCATGACAATGGAATTTGAGTGTTTTATGACTGACTGTAGGTGAAAAGTGAACAAAGACTTTTCTATGAAGAATAAAAGGGGGAAGGACTCTCTGTTCACTCCAAAGGGAACAGAATGATATCCAGTGTCTGTGTATTATTATTTAAATGCTAAATAGAGGGGAAGCCATACGAGGAGCGGCTGAGGGCGCTTGGCTTGTTCAGCGTGGAGAAAAGATTGAGGGCAGAGCTCGTCGTGGGCTGCAGCTTCCTCCGGAGGGGCGGTGGAGGGGCAGCACCGATCTCTGCCTGCTGCCTCGGGACACGAGGGAACGGCTGGAGTTGTGCCGGGGGAATTAGGGTGGGTATTAGGAAAAGGTTCTTCACCCATCATGTGCTTGGGTGCCCAGGGCAGTGATCACAGCACCAGGCCTGACAGAACTCAAGGAGGGTTTGGATTTGCAGGGTTTTTGCACAGGGTGGGATTTTTGGGGTGTCCTGTGCAGGGACAGGAGTTGGAATCTATGATCTTTGTGAGTCCCTTCCAACTCAGGATATTCTATGATTCTACTTTCATTTACAATTTCCTACCTGAAAAACCTGTCACCTGAATCATCTACTTCTGTTTCTACCTGCATTAAGCACTTCAGAACTTTGGTTTACTAGAAAGGAAATTGCACAGATTCAGGTCAGATGGGATGAGATGTTTGTCTTGTATTGTATAACAATATTACCTTTCTAAAAGAAAAAAGAAATCCTACTGAAATCTAGAGTTGCATATCTAGGGGTTAGCAGATTTCTGCAGGGAGGTTCCCGCATCAATTCAGCCCTGATCTGACGAGCATGTGTTGCTATGGCCATAGAGATTATTGAGTGTGAACACAGTGCTTCAGTTGGGTGACAAAGATGAAGTCTAATTCTTAAACTGATTTTTATTTTAAAATTAAGGGGGAAATTTTGTCAGTCAGCCTTAGGAGCCCTATGTAAACTTCTAGAGTAAATTAGAATGTTACTAACAATTTTATAACTTTACTTTCTATTCTGCAGTTGGTGTGCTTGATGGGCAGGGTCACTCAAACAGAGAAAATGGAACATACGGCTTTCCTGGTTTAGTTTCCAGCTGCAGAACACATAGTAGCACTTAACTATAGAAAATAATTTTTAAAGCAAAGTAGCAAACATTCATCTGTAAAAATACATTATTTTTTATGTATGTTCTACCCATCTTCATCAATGCATTAGCTCTGCCAGGTCATCTGGCAGTTACGTAAGGAAAATTAGTCAGTTTGTAAAGGAATACCTTAGTTTCCATGGCGCTCTTCCAGTTTTCCTGGGCATGTTTGTAGGTTAGAACTGTTCTGTGGATAGAAAAAGCTCTGAAATAAATGGAGCACAGACAGGCAATGTACAAAGATATTGAAGACGAAAGATATTACACGGTAAGGAATAATTAACATTAGGCACTACACAGGTAAAGACTTCTGCAAGTTATCAGATCACTCTGACAGGTACATAAATATTTTTCTCTTCTTAACATCTCTAGATTTTGAAGAGTCAAAGACATTGCTTATTATTAGCAACATAGAAATGAAACATTAGGAATTCCTGTAATTTCTGGTTTGTACATTTGAGTTTAGTTGATGCTATGCTGTGCCCCATTGTTTCTGGACTTGCCATCAGGTGTAGGTTAAGGAAGTTTCCTTAAGATTGTGGACTTGTACACCTTGTTCTAACAATTCTGACTTATAGAATAGGAGTAAATAAAATTAATCTTAAAATCTAACTTAAACCTACTCTCTTTCAGTTTGAAGCCATTCCCCCTTGTCCTTGGGCTAAGTATCTCAGTGAATGAGACACCACTTTCCCCTGCCTGCAAAATCCCAAATATCCACAAATGCTGCAGAACTCAGTAGGAACAAAACTGAGAGTCAGCTTGATTAAAAAAAAAAAATCTTTCCTCTAGCATAGAATCACTATTTTTATAGTGGAATATGCAAAGCAGCAGCATTTTCATTAGCTTTGCAGATTGCAAGGTGCCAGTTCGCGGTGCTCAATGATCTTTGTCCAAAGGCAATTGTGTCTGACTGGACATTCCAGTGGATTGACTGTCTCAGCCAGCATCAAGCACCCAGCTGTGGTTGAACTGATTGAGTGTCCCCTGTAAATCTAATTAAAATATAAACAATATCATCAAGAGCTCATTAAGAGAGTAATTACTAGTTTTGGAAGCATCTCTAATGAAATCCTGCCCTTCCAGGACTGCAGTTAGAAGTCACAAGCTAATTTTAAAGCATGATATAATAATTCTCTGGACTAAATGTAGTGTTTCCGGCAGAGGTTTTGCAAATTACCAGAAATAGAGAATTCAGTAATGAATTAGAAGATGTGCTTTCTTCCATACCTCACTTTTCAGTGCAAGCCCAGCTTAGAGAGCAGACTGATGGTAGTTAAGGAAAGTTTTAAATGCAGTAAGCTCAGGTTTGAATTCTCTGTAAAAGGAGAAATGCATAAACACACAAATTTAGAATCAGTTGTGACCACTTAAAAATGACGTCTTTGGTCGAGGGTTTTAACTGCTGTCTGTCCAAGCAGCTGGCCCTGATGCTTTTGCTGCTCTAGAATCATGCAGACACCCAGCTCTTGTCCCTTTTCCAGCCATGCAGTGCTAAAATTCAAACACTGCTATTTTTCTAGGAGAGCTTCCTAACAAATGAACATTTTCTTTCCCAACTCAGGGGCAGTTCTAACACCTGGATGAACTAAAAAGAGATGTTGCATTTCTTATAGCATCCAATGAAAGTTTGTATTACTGTATGTACTGTATATCTCACCTGTTTTATGTGAACTGTAACACAACAGTGCTTTTTTGTCTACAAAATATGAATGTCTTCAAATTGAACTGTAGCAGTGGTACCTCTTTGGGAATCCTGGATAATAACTGACAACTGCAAGCTAGGTTTGAAACTTGCATTGGGCGTTGGTTCATCACGTTTCAGAAAAATTTTGCATCTCAAATTTAAAGAGAGGTGGAAGTGGGAGTAAAGACAGGTTTGCATCAAGAATGTAGCACTTCTATTCAGCCTTGAAATAAAACTGTGAAGAGTGCTTAGGAGGTAAAAACTGGAACAAGTAATTGAATACATAAATAAAGAGTAAGGAGAATTTTTCAAGTGATTCAGTACCTTCTTCTGTTCTGAAGTTTGCCCACCCACTCCTACATACCACCTCCTGTGGTGCAGGATATTTGAATGTAATGTGGGAGTTTAGCATACAAATTCCTACTGACTGCATTTGTGCATAGCTTCCCACACACCTTTTGAGATAGGGTGCCTTATTTAGAAAAGTAAATGAGTCTTATAGCTATGTCCCAAACTACAAGTGCAGTGGGTTGAAAATTACCCTTTACATCCATTTTGAATTAATAGGCATTTCATAATTTTTAACTTTGCTACTGAGATAAGTTTGTGCACCAACTCTGAGCAGTTGGAAACATAGAGAATGGTGGTCCTGTGCTGAGGGCTGGAAAGCTGTAGATGCTGCATCTTGAAACAAGGACCTTGCAGAGAGTTAAACCACAATACCACTGAAGTCAGATTTACTCTGATAGTGACTCACTGCTTTCCCTGATGACACACGAGTTCTTTCTCTGCAACCAATTCATTACAGAATTGTAGTAAAGATGACATGACAACAGCAAAGGAGTAATTAGCAGCTTATCAGAAGAAGCTTGTGACAAGTCTCCTGAGCTTTCAGTGACATGCTTTGGGCTGCTTCACTCACTTTTGTGTCTTACAGGAAGCTCCACAGCCTGCTCCTATTTGCTGAAGGCAGCCAGAGCCTCCCCACCTGTTTTGGTGCTGTCAGTTGGTTCCTGGTTGCTACTGGAACTCAGAGCTGTTACAGCAAAACAGATGGAATGTAAGGTCAGGTCCAAACCCTACTGCTCTTATTATTTATCAAAACTTGACTAATTTCAGCAGATAAAAATATGGCATTTCATGTTTTCAACCTGCCATTTCCTTGCAAAAAAAAAGGTATTTTTATGGATCATGTGTTTGTACATTTCTGAAAAGTCAGTCTGAGCTTGACCTTTCTATTCATTAGTGAAACCAGACAAATCAGTTTAATTTCTCAATTTGTTCATTGGAGTACAGGAAACAGAAACAAACAACAAACAGTAACAAATTAAACTGTTTACTCTGTCGATGTGAAACATTCAGGAAACAATACTGACTAAAGACACACTTAGCATTTACAGAAGCTTTTCTGAAAGGAGTGAGTGCAATATGTTACTCTATTCCATGAATGTATCTTACTTCTTAAGGGTCTGATGCTAAATACTTATTCCCAAGAACAGCCTTACATTAAGACTTTTTCATGTAGATTTTATCCCAAATCCTGTCTGCTTCATTGTGCAGAAATAGGGCTGAGTTAAACTTAAGGAAGCATTACAAAAACTGTATTTAGCTGAAAAACCAAATAAAAATTTGAATGTGTAAATATTTAACAGGGGCTAGAAGTAAAGAATCATAGCAGCAGTATTTCTTCTTGTGCACCTCATTGTTTTATGCTCCTGAAAAAAACACTTGCTAATAGTTGGTTATACTTGGGCATACATCCAACAGGTCACTATTAAATTGAAAAAACAGAATTATTTTATGGATTAACAAAAACTGGCAAATTTTTTAAAAATAAATTTGGCAAAACTTTCTCTAATTTTTGCTATGGACCAAACTATTTCCTCACCTAAATTCTATGAGATGTCAGCACAAAAGGTATGAATTTTACTTTATAAATGGAATCCTTCTAGACTGATCATAAACATATTAATTAGGTAAAAAAACTTGTCTTGTTCTACTGTTAAGCTGCATCAGAGACAAATTCTTGTGTAAATTAAATGATACTCCTGTTTTAGAGTATAGTACTGTGTTGTATGTTTATATCCTTGTCTCAGTGGTAATAAATTAGTGATCCTCCTCAGAAAGTTAACAAAAAGAGCTGGAAAAGGGATAACATGATGACCTTGAATTTATTGCACAGGCTTATCTGAACTGGGAGATGAAGTAAACTATGGTCTGTATTCTTAAAATGGAAGACATGAAAAAATGGCAAAATACAGTGAGACTGGTGGTCTTTAGGTGAGTCCCAACTCCTTAGCTAGGAGCTGAGACATTTCCAGAGCTGAAGCAAAGAAAGCAGAGAGAGGCAAGTCACTCACCAGGAATAGTGGAGGTCTCTGAAACCTGCAGTGCTAAATGACTTTTAGCTAGGTGGCAATAAAAAACATTGTCTCTTTATCTCCACATGTAAATCCAGATCCTTTGCTGCTTCTCACAGGAAATATGCTCTTAAGGCACATGATCTATACATCGATCCTGTGCAAATACTTGATAACTTCAGGATTCCCAGACAGCTGCAGTCTTGGCTGTTTAGCAATCCAACATCACTCTCTGCTGGCCAGTTGAGAACCTAGGGAGCTTTAAATTAGCTCTTGCTATGTAGATTTGGATGTAGGATAATCAAATCCCAGTAAATGCAGTCCAGCTAGCTACATGTTTTTCCTTCTCTCTCATGGAGTCAGAATTTTCCTTTTGCTGTGATGAAGCAGATTTTAAAAACAAACACAAATACATCATAGCCTCGCAGACATCATTTTACCAGCCCAGCCTCTCACTTCTTCCTGCTGCCTGATATTTCAGTTCTCTTATCTGATTTCCTGACACCCTTAAGCTCTGAGCTAAATACTGTCTTTGTATAGGCATCCCTGCTAAGAAAACATGGGTTTCTTTAGCTAATTTGCCATTATTGAAGCATTTGGTCCCTCTCCAAAAAGAGACTCTATGTAACAGTTGATTGTTAACAATTTGCTTCTGTCCGCATGGAAGATTTTCATGCTGTTTTTGGCTTTGGAAGGTTTATTTTTGCATAAGGTGCTGAGATTTAAGAACCATTAAAGGAGGGAAAAAGATTTGGGCTTAATGACAAAAGCCTGGTTGGAAAGGCTTGGATCAAAGGCAAGGAGGAAAGGGCTTGTGTCACTGGATTAGGAGCCAAAACTAGGCTGAGGAACTTTCTAACAGAATATTTTGTGTTTGTTTTATCTTTCATGTTCATAGAAAGGTTTGAGTTGAAAGAAGCCTTAAAGATTGTCTTGGGCCAACTCCCCTGCAACAGGCAGAGGCACTTCATACTAAACCAGGTTGCTCAAAGCCCCATCCAACCTGGCCTTTAACACCTCCAAGGATGGGGTATCCACAGCTTCCCTGGGCAACCTGTGCCAGAGCCTCACCACTCTCTCAGTTAAGAATTTCTGATATTCAACATAAACTTACTGTCTTTCAGTTTGAAGGCATTCCCCCTTGCCAAGTCATGTCCTATTTTAGATCTATTTTTCTTCATTGTATCATAGCCTGGCAGAGAAGTACTAATGAACATAACAGAGACACTGAAAATGTGAAGCAACATATAAGTATATATATTCAAAGGCTGTACCAGTAGATGGAAAAACAAGGATGTACCTTCGTAGGAGATTAATGGCTTTGAAACCCAGATTTAGCTCAGCAAGGTGAAATTACCAACAAGAAATGTGTTATGCAGAAAATGCATTAATTCACACATTACATTTTTCTCAAGTATTCTTTCCTCTATCCAAGCACAGCACAGCTGCTTTGCCCTTCCTCACTTATCTGTAGACTGAAGATTGTCTAATGGCGAGAGCACAACTTTGGAGTTAAAGGTACATCATTAGATTCTGCCTAAAGGAACTTGAACAAGTTACCTAGGTCTGAGTCAAACAGGGACAACAGTACTTCCTTCATCTAGAAATATCACAAGAGAGAGCTCAAGGCTGAAGCAGTTACAACAGAAGTGAGGATTTCACACATATTAGAGATTGGATCATTCTTTCCTTTATGATTTTACTCCCACTAAAACCTCTTTTACAATTTGCTGCACAATATCCCTTTCTAAAGGTCCTTCCAGACACCTGAACTGTGTAAAGCAGTGCTGGCCAGTCCATGTTTTGGCACCTACAGAATATGTTTTGGTTTGGTCATTGAAAGTCTGCTCTCATGATGTGGATAGGCAAGGACACCTTATTACTGCCCTCCTTGCCAGTTTTGTCTCCCAGATCTGTTTATAGATTGCACTGTCATCTTTGATCTGTACTGGCCTCAACAGCATTTAGTCATGATAAGTATTTAGTGAGATTTCCTATTTTGTAATCTTGCCTCTTTTTTTTACACAGGTACAAAGGCTGTGCTAGCACAGCTACGATAACAACAGTGCTCCTGGCTAATCTTAGCCTGCTTAGACCTGTACTAGAATCCATCTTTGACCACCTCAGATATAACACAATCTCAAAAATACTAATAGTGATGAAAATACTTAATCTGTAGGCACAGTATTTGCATGCACTCAAATTGACCATCTGTCTTGATGAATTTACTCACATAAGGTGACATTTTTAGTTATACATGGAATAGCAGCTTGGTCAATAAATCTGCCTTCCCAGAAAGGTTACTAGGTGTGAGTCAGTGGTTACAAGCAAAGGGACAAGTTTGAGGTACAATATGTATCCATTATTCAGCAGTGCAATAAGTAAACAGAGCTGACAGCATCTGCAGGACTGTTTCAAAAATACATGATCTCTTTTGTACATCATAGTACTGTACATCAACCCACTCCAGGTAGTTGTAGTGTCCAATTTGTGCTTTAATCTAAGCATGTAAATGAGTGAATAATCTGGGCCTCAGATTGTTTTACTCAAGAGTTTGAATCAAACTGAAGTTTCTTGCTTTTTAACTCAAATGGAAAAAAAAAAAGTTCCTCCAGTAGCAGAGTCTGCATATGTACAATTATTTCAGGACAGGAAATGACTTGTGGATATCAAACTTAGGTCTTCACTTCCCTGCAATCCTGTATCTCTCAGGTGAAATTAACACATACGCCATCCAATGTTACTGAAAAACCTCTGTAATTTATATACTACTGCCCTCTACTGCACATATATATAGAGAGAGAAACCATTACAACAAACTTAACATCAATACTTTTACTAAAACAGTGCATATTAATTTCTTGCATTTCCTGGGCTCATACTACATTCTGGTTTTGCCTAAAGCATGCTGATTTGGGAGATAAATATTCCATTTAACTCATTTGTCTACCTGGATGACCACAAAGGACATTAGTCTTAAACCAAAGCAAACTATTAAGCTAGAACTTCAGAGGAAAACCACAACTCAGGCAAGAGAAATTTAACATAATATCTCAAAACTGTAATCCCATCACTAATGAAATCATTTCAGATGGCACAGCAAAATAACATCAGACAATCTGCAACTGTAATTTTGTTACTTGAAGGGTGCACAAGCTGTGCTAGCACTGGGGTTACATCAATACTTCATTAGACCACACATCTCTCATGGCTTTGCATTACTCCGCCAGGCCTATCAGCATTCTGTCCTCCTCTTCCCTGTGCTCTCAGCCTGCCCAACTTCTGGGAAGGATGGGGACATGGCTTTAGTGCAGGACTTTCCCCATATTAACAGAGAGCTGGAAGGCCACATTCCCCTTTTGCCTCAATCATTTGGGGTCAATGAGCCTTAAGGCAGGCAGGAACAAGATCTGTACTGAGACAGGATGTCCAAATAGTTGGCATCTAGGGCACAGAGAGGAACAGCAGTCACTAACTCAACTTGTATCACAGTCTTTATCATGTAAAAAAAAACCCAGATGCTCACAGAATCACTGTCTAGCACTATGGTTTCTTTAAAGCCACAATGCACTATTTCTAATTGGAAAAAGATTGGTTTACACAACTATAAAACTGTATGGTCATCATGCAGAGGTCTGTGGATCAGTTTGGAAACCAAGAGTATAAAGGTAGCTGCAGGCATTTAAAACACTTCAGGACTGAGGAACTAATTTCAAAATAATTACCTGAGCAGAATATAAGGCATCCTGAGAACTTTTTTTTTTTTTAAACAGAAGATGAGTAAGATGCAAGCAAAAAGAAATAGAGTAGTCCCAGTCCTACACCTCCATAGATTCAAGAACAATTAACAGTAAACTCCAAATGGACCACAAGACAGTAGGTGCATTTGGAAGATTAACCAAGAAGTAATAACTGTGAGAGACAGCAGGCATCTTTAGGGAAGAAAAACAGCACCAAGTTTTCATTTCCTCTGAGAACTGAAACAGCACATCATTCATTATTCACAACAGGAGACAATCTGTATTAGATCAACTTTATTATATTATCAAATTTGACAATAAAATAGTCAAAATCTATTGAACACATTCATACACAAGAACATATAAAATGCCAGGTCTCAGATTATGTTCTGTACAAAATACTGGTTAGTGTAGAGCAGCAAAGTCATTGCCAAACATTCCCTGAATTTAAGAGGGCCTTGAACACACTGTGCTCCAAGAACTACCTTAATACCAAACATTCCTTCCTTTGGTCTGCAAATCCTTTGCAATTATTGCTAGTTATTGAAGCTTTCTGTTTTTATACAGAATCACATAGTGACTCTGAACCTCTTCAGAAGTACTACAATGACAGCTGAAAGCTTCTTCAGCATTTTCTATACATGTTGTTAAAAATAAACACATTTGGTCCTCAAGACTAGTTTTGGTTTCTGAAAACATCCTGGAAGAATAAAACTAAGTAAAAATTATGGAAAGAGACACATAATTAATGCTTTAGGTATAACAAAGAGACATTAGTGAATTCAAACACCTCCACTGTGCAGCATGGCAAAGCACCTGAGTTAATCCTCCTACCAAAGTGCCACATTCTCCTGAACTATTTCTTTTTCAGACCTCTCTCCCCACATGAATCTAGAAAGCTCAATGCACATGGCTGCAGCAGGTCTGACAGCAATGCTCAGAACTGTCCTTGCAGAGATGCTGCTGCAGAGAGCAGCCACTCTTTACACACAGAGTGCAGTGGTTCCATTTCAGCAACTGAATAATGCATTCACTTCTCAATGAGAACTGCATCCTAATATGCAAGAAACTGCAAATGAAAGGGCTGATGATCATTTGGTAAGGGAAGAAAAAAACCAAAACAACAAAACCACATTTTCTGGACATAAAGCGATAGCCTGCAGCTCCACCACATCAAATCAAAGAACACCAGAGGCACTGTGCTTGCTCTCACACAGTACTTAGGTACACACATTTCCTTACAACAAGGCTTTATAGTGACAAACAAATAAAAGCCTTGGAAAACCTTCAGTTTCATCTTACCACACTAACTAATACAAGGCTTGTCTACTCATGGAACACTGGTTTAGAAATCTTTAGGTTAAAAGATTCAGCCAACTAATCTCAGAAACACAGTACTTGGTTGCCAAAAGTAGAAAAGAATAAAAGAGTTGTGCTTTTTCTCTTTTGGGTTACAAAAAGTGTATTTTGGAAGTACTAAAAGAAAAAAAGAGAAAGAAGGACAAGCATTTTTTGAATTGTATATTTTGGAACTTCAAATCACAAAAACCCCTGAAGCTAAATTCTTGCTATGAGACTGAAAATGCTAATGACCAGTGGGTAAGGATCCAAATGAAGCTTAGAAACATTCTCCAGATCAGGTTCAGAATTGTTTACACCTACACTGTTTTCTCATTTTTCAGCCCCCAATGTCTTTGTTGGTATCCTGCAATACAGCCTCCAGCTCTACTCAATCCAGTGCTTATTAACAGGCATTCTCCTTCAGCAAGAAATACAGATTGTGATTAGCTGTTTTCTGTAATTTATTCAAATAGCAATTTATTCAAAAATTAAGTCAGACCAAGGAAGAGCTTTATCATCTTTGAGCAGTCTTGGAACACAAGCCTGAAGCTTATCCAGCTGACAGGCCCTGCATAAAATAGATCACATGGGCTAAAAAGCAAGTTTTTGGTTGGGTTTCTTCNTTACACATAACAAAAGATGTGGGCAACTCAGTACTTACTCTGGAAAAGTCTAGGCAATATTGCTGCTGAACTGTAGGCTCCTGAGCAAGTGAGGACAAGATTAATGATCCATTTTAAAACTCAGGAAAATGTCTACACTCCCTCAACATAAGTACTAGGAAAAAATGCAGAGGGAGAAATAAAGCTACAAAAGGAAGTTAAAACCTAGGAAGATATTTAGCTCGTTGATGACCCTCACTCAAGTTGGTTTGAATTAACAAGAGATTTTTGAATTAAAACTTAAAGCCTTAAAACTACCTCCTGGTTCCATTCTACAATAGCAAGAGTTCATCAGCTCAACACATGTTATTGATACATCCAGTGGCAAAAAACATTTTAGGCATGCTACCAAAACAATTAAAACTTTAGACAAATTCAGTTTCTTAAGTAATGAATCCTTAATATTTTGATGAATTTCTGCAACTCTTAAAACATTTTTCTTGGAGAACCTAGCATTTTGAAAGCATTCAAAACTGTGTTTTCAGAAAACTAAGTGCAGTCTAACTGGGTGAGGGGTTTTAAAGCAAGCAAGAGAGAATTTTTGAGTAAAACTTTCTTCAGCAAGACTTCTGTAATGGAGGTGGTAAATATGATGGCCTTTAGGCCACAAGTTCTGTGGAGGTCAGAGTTGAAATTATTCTATTTTAACATTGAGTAAAACAATACTGCAGGAAAGTACAGAATTGTATGTTCAGCAATTTATAGCAACATTTCAGGAACCACTTATCCCAACTTCTTGAAACAGCAAAAATGAAACTTATAATCTACAGGAAATAACTTCTAGTCCTTAAATATTTCTTTTCAGTAGAATGAAATGTTGATCTAATCACTGCTTAGGTAACGGGATCAGAGCCAAAGTATTTGACTGAGAACAAGGTTTATACTCCATACAACATTATGCTGGCTTCCATTCCCCACTCCATTTCAGAAGTTTACTTTTCTTTTTAAAATACTGCCTACCATCCATTATCATTTCCACTACAGAAGATTGTTTTTCACCCAGAAATGCAATTCCACACTGTATAGATTTTTTGGCAGTATTCAATTAGCTTTGATTTATGTGCTACTCCACACTGCTGCAGTCATTACAAGCACCAACCACAGTTTAGCTTCATTCCCTCACTGATAAATAAAACACAGGCTGAGAATTCCTCAGACTCCAGACTGTGTGCAATCAGGGATTCTGGAAGTTGATAAGCAAACAATTTCTTCTTTCTAAAATAACCCAGTAGGGTACCTAATAAAGAAGCTTCAAATAATTCACACATCTATCTTTTTTTCACCCAGGCTGTAATAAAAAGAAGTCTGGATTACAACAATGGTAGTACAAGCTCCAGGCAGACTTCTTCCCTATCTTACCTAGTAGATATGGACATTTACAAACTAATCCACTGGGAACTGTGGATCAAAATATGCAAGACCCTTTAAAAAAGCTTGCTGTGTTTCCCAAATTGTTAATATCATTCCCTTGGGCATCCAAATTAGCCATCCTTCCAAACCGTCCTGCTCCAAACCTGCAACGACCACACAAAGGAGCTCTGGGATCTCTGACTCCATGTGGTATGTGCAAGGGGCTGCACAATCTCCAAAGGAAAGTCCCTATGACCATTGGACACAACACCAGAGGCACCAAAACGCATATTTGACAAAATTTGCAGAATGTGAAAATACCATGAAGCATCAGAAACACAAATCAAACGATCATTTAGGACACCAAGCAACTTGAACACAACTTTTAAAAAAGCAAAATAAATAATTCAAATACCTAAATATCAAGGGATTAAAAGGCATTTCCCCATATTTAAGGGAAGGCATCACAGGTGATGAAAAGAACTATCAACACAAGGTTATCACAAACCAAAGAGCAGCTTTTTCACATAGGAGATAGTAGTATCATTGGACAGCATTTCAATATGCTCATTTCCTGAAAGTTCAAACATCACCACTTGCTGTTTTTGCATGTTCACCCACTTCTTACATTGCAAGGCACTCTGTAAGTTCACTGTCCCATCCCCGTCGCTGTAGAAAATCTTGGGTTCCTTGTCAGGAAAGCTCTCGTAGTGGAAGGAATCGGGGGTGTCCACACCGGTGCCGTAGAGGCAGTGGATGCGCACGCCAGGCGGGGCCATCTGGAACACCAGGGGCTCCGTGTCCTGCCTCATCAGCCAGCCGTCCTCAAAGTTGATGTCCCGGTAGAAGCGGCGGTAATCCCGCAGCGTGTAGTTCGCTGTGGGGGTGCTCACAAACACCTTGTCTGCCGGCCACGTGTAGTTGTAGGGGAGCATCCAGTTCGTGGAAACTGCTGACCTCTGCTGGTCTCTAATCTTGAGTGAACTGATAACGGGGATTCTGTTGTTGTCACCTTAGGGAAAAAAGGGGAATTTCCTTATCCATAAAGCAAAGCATCAATCTTCAGCGGCAGCAATTACCAGCACTCATGGTGATAACATGAATAATAAGTTTGTTCCCCTGGCTTACAGACAATTTGAAAAGTTTTTCCTCCTTTATGATTGCCTTGTTAATTAACTTCTGTAAACTGAATTTTAACAACTTCCAAAATTTAAATATGAGTTGATGAATGACTGCAAAAAATGACTTAAACTAACACATGACTAACTGATAATTTATATGCATCTTTTTGCATATTTTAACAATTGTTCTTGCATCTTCACAAAATTAAAAGCTGCTTAACAAATGGCCAATAGAGTGATTACTTAAAAAAAAAAAAAAAACAAAACCCTGAGGAAGACATGAGTTTATATTCCTTGTTTGTTTTCATTAGCACAGTGGCTGTCACACCTCAATTCTTTCATCAGCTGAACTTTGAATTTTATTTTCCATTATTAGCTCCAGGTGGTTACAGCTTGTAGTGATCTAGGTAAACCATGCCATAAAAATTGAAATGCTGCAACCAAAACCACTATTACTGAAAAATATACTCTGGTGCTATTTCAATTCCATGGGGTGGCACTATTGCTTCAGCAAAGAGACACAAAGTGCAGTATTGCCATCTTTAGAACTCCATAGAGACATTGCTAGTCTGAAACAGATAAAGAAAACTCAAATGCACAGCAAGAATCACAAAGGTCCTGAAAAACAGGTTTCATGATACTGTGTGGTGTAAGCACTTCACTGTGCACTCTCACCACTAAGCTACTGAATACTGCTTGGCAGTTTTCAGCAAAGAAAGCCCCAGTTCTGAACTGAACAATGAAAGGAATGTGTACAACATTTAATTCCAGTAGAATAATCAAACACAGAACCTGACTATTCCAGCCTTCTCTTACACAACTGTTACAAAGTGCTTCTCAAATCCTTTACTTTTTTCATAAGTGAAGAAGTACTGGATGGCCAACAAGATGTGTAAGTCTGCAGACACAACATTCACAACATCAGCTCTAAGGAAGACACTGCTAACATTTCAACCTTTCAAAACCAGAAACAAACCACTGTGAGCTTTGTGTCTTTGCCCACTGTAGTGGGATCCATCAAGGCACATGTATAAGTAGCTGAAAGCATCACAGAAATCTCCGGAAAACAATTCCATCTGTGTACTGCTTACCCCTTTGATAACACAACTGTGGATTTGACGTGAAGTTCCTAGGCATCACATGTTATAAACAAGAATGGGAGCAGAAAGAATGCATTCATAGAGTGCCTTGTCTTTCCTGCTGAAATGCAGTATATTTTTTTAAAGCAACAATTCTTCTGCATACTAACCCTGATAAGTTTAGAAACCCTTAAATAGACTAACACAGTCCAAGTACTGATGGTGCTGCTTCACTACAGATATTTGAGACAGAAACAGGCTAAAACTGTACATTCTGATATTATGTTTGCCCATTTAACTCTCCCACAATTCCTAAATTTCTGCTTGAAAACATGAAGGTTAGTACAACAGACACACAAATTAAAATATGACTAACTACATTTTAGTAGAAAATTAGCTATTCATTATGCATTAGAAGAATTAGCCACTTTGCTTGAGGTACATCATGAAGTGTAGATGAGGTATGAAGCATAAAAGTTTAATCCAACAGAAATATGGGACTGTAGAATTTTATATAATCGTGTAATTTTATGAAGGTGATATTAACATTGTTCACTTCTTGCCATTTCTGTAGCATACAAATATGTCAGACAAAGCCTGTGGAAAAGGGAAATCAATTTTTTACAGTGCCATTTCAACAGCTTTAATAATGTGTAAATTGGACATTTGTATCAAGTTTTCTAATTAGTAATGGAGTAGTGCAGAACTGTTCAGAATCAAGTGCCTTTGCTAAGCAAAGTATTCTTTGCTCTGTCCATGCATGGCTGGCTCTTGCTGTGTGTTCTGCATTATGAAGTCAAAGTTTTGATGTCAGCTTTGATTAGAAAGAAGATAGTGGCTATCCAAAGCTAACAAGTCAGAAACAAGCTACAAAACCAAGTCAGAAACATCATGAACTAAATGTCAAAGCACATGATGTAATTATGGTATCACATGATGTGGTAAGTGAACATTTTCCATCAGTCATTTTCAGTTACTTAGTGAAATACATTCTGCTGCTTTATCCAATTTTTTTTTTTTGTTTTTCGTCTCTGGCACACCCAGTGTGCTAAACCCAAGACTCAAAGACTCACTTTCCTAATCTGTAGAGTTCTAACTTTCACCTGACATTTACACAGGGTGGGGAACCAGTGTCCACAGTCTACTAATTTCCTCTAATGTTAACCTCAAGCAGCTGTGTGATCTTTAATTAAAGGAAGCTGCTGAATACTCTGGAGTCCCTGGTAGCTTTGCAATACTGAACAGAGACCAATCAGGCAGAAGGCATCAAGCCAAACAGCAAATGACACAACAATCTGCTGAAAAGAGGCCAGGAGAGGTCAAGAAGGGAGAAAGCTCCTGGTTACAGGATGTGAGAAAATTCAGTCCACCCCCACAAATACAAAAAATAACTGCTAGGTTGAAAGGCTTGAAGCATCAAGTTGTCATCACTTAAAAAAAAAAGTATTTTTACCTTCATGGTACCTTAAACTCTCATCCTGCAGTCTTCCAGTCAACAGCCTCCTTAGTACTGTGCGCTACACACAAAATGCAGTGCAAAGCTTCAAATTACCTACCTGAAGCCAGCACACGAAGAGTTTTAGCCACTCCTCCCCAGGGAGCACCTAATGACACATAATCCTTGATGTACTTGTCTTTCCAATCCTGGGGCTGTCGGTTGAGGAAGTAGAGGGTGTACATATTACCCATACTGTGGGCAATTAGGACCACAGGGCTTCCATATTGCTCATACAGTAACTCTATCATCTTACGAAGTGCCACAAAGTAGTCTTCATTCTCATCTAAAACAAACAGATTGCACAGTGGTAATTATTAATTGTGAGTGCTAAGCTTAAAAAAAAAAAGCTTTTAAATAGTTGTGTTGAACTGTCTGTGGCATTAATAATTCAGAGCTTAGAAATGCCAGTACTAAATGAGAAAGGTGGGGGTTTTCTGTGCACGTGCTTTGGTGAAACAGGCTTTTTCTATTGTTAAGCAAGTTTTAAGTGGCAAGATGTTTTAAAAAGGGAAAAAAATGAAATCACAACACTGAGCTTGCATCTACATCCAGGAGTACCCAGGCCCCAAGAACTAATCAAAATTAAGTTTTTAGGTATAATTGTACAGGGTGGGATAAGAGATTCAATACATTATTTGCTGGCTAGGAGAATCAAAATTTTGTTTAAGTAACAGTGTATTATTTACTTGGTGCCTTTCTCCAGTCATAAGGTGCTCCTCTTACATCTTCATCACGTGTGTAGCCCCAGTCTACTAAACTCTGCACCAACATATAAAAGTAACTTCCTGTAAACATCAGATAAGAGAGAAACAGAACAGTAACAAGGTTAGTGTGAGAAACAGTTGTCAGACACTACTGCAAAACAAAGTTCCAGAGACATTATCTTGACACCATATAGACAGACATAAGCCTGTAGTTTGCCTTTAACTATCTAGAAAGCTGCACACATATTAAACGAAATGAGTTATGCTCACTATCCCCCAAAATTGAGAGAACATCATTATTAAAACTTCTTACTAGTTGTCTGATCTCTCAAACATTTTGGCAGCAAAATGTAGTATACACAAAGTGGATAAATTTTACTCAGTACAGGAAAATCTACCCTTGAACTGCAACATAATTTCTGAGGGTTTTTTGTCAAAGTCATAGCTTTTGTCGTTTGCAAATTAACAGGTAGGATATAAAGGCTGGCCTGGACTTCACTCACATTTTTTCTTGGAAACAAACGCTTATCATGTACCCCAGGGCAGAACTCTGGAAACTACCCCAAAACTGTTTTTCTATCTCTGGGGCAGTGGATTAAGACTCAAGTAACTGAACATAAAGCTTGAATAAAGAAGGGAAACAGTTGCAGACTGCCTGTTGAAAGATGTTACATATTACAAGGCTTGACACATAGGATTTAAGTACCACCACAACTTCATGCCTCCAGTAACAGTGTCAGAACAGTCTACTGAACATCAGAGTCATATTTAAGTTTTGAGCAGAACCTCACTTGCTAGTCTTGAACATTTATCATATAGTCCCTCAAGTAGAGAATTTAATCATAAACCTGTCCTAGTTATAACAGTGATCTAGTGCAGATCATTAAGCACATCACTGCCCCTAAAGAACAGATTCGTGTTATGAAGCACATGAAGCTCAGTGCATTTCTGACTATTCAACTTTTCCAGTCTTCAGCCACAGCTAACAGCAACTCACAAAAGCTTATCAAACTCAGTGTTTTCTGAAACACGACTTCTACAAAAGCACTAAACAAAAACCCCTGCAAACACATTAATGCAGAAATCTTTTGCAGCACAAATGCAGTTCTATAATTATTCTGACATCAAGAAAATACAAGGAGCTGCAGATTGTGGTACCATATCTCCCAATCCCACTAACCCATACCTAAGGCCAAAGAACATTCTACTTGGAACCAAGCCGAAGTGCTCTTATTTCAGTTTTGCTTGTCAAGCTTCAGTCACAGAATTTTCTACTTAACCTATCTCATTTTCAGAAAGCATCTGTCCTCAATATGCCTACTCAGATTTCATCCAGCAAACTTAGATTTAACACAACACTAAATAACATAGAAACTTCTTGTCTCAATCTGTCAGGCCACGCAGCAAACGAAACAATACAATGCAATGAAAACTCTTAAAAGCAAAGTGAGCTCAGGGAACTGTAATTTGAAATCACATTTCAGTAGCTTGTTGCACAAAGACAAACTAGAAAAACCCCCCAAGTGACAAAGCACTCCAGACACAGCTTGTACATACCAACACTCCTTTTACTTGGGTCAAGAAATTCCAAGGAAAAGGTCTGCCCAAATCCTGGTACTCTGATATCCACTCCATCTGGTGGTTCTGTAACCTTACTTGTTCGATTATATACCAGCCTGGGGAGGAGGGGAAGAAAAACAATGAAAAAAACCATGAAACATGTTATATTGCCACATGACAACCATCAACTGCACTGGGTCTTACATTCTGAGTGCAGTACAAGAACTTTAAGTGCTGTTACTCAGAAGGAGGAAAAAAACCTAACCCAAGCAGACATGACCAGAGCACTCTCATGGCTAAGAGGTTATACAGTGCAAACAGTTACTTTAATTACTCTAATGTTTTACATGCAGAATCTGAGACTCTTCACCTCTGTAAAACTGAATACATGGAACTGTGGCTGAAGGTCATCTTTAAAATATAAGCTACTTTATACAGTTCTGTATCAGTTGACTTTGCATCAAGACACAAAATGGAAAAAACTTATAAAGAGCATAAGAATGTGGCAATAGGACATAAAATATCGATAAAATCAGACATCAAAAATATTATCCTACCTAAGCATAATTAATTTCTATTTAACTAGAAACACCCATACCAGCATAAGGGAGTAATGGTTAATAATGATTGGCACCTCAGGAAACACATTGAGGTATTAAGTGTTTTGTAAATACTTTTCAAATCAACTTAGGACGCGAAGAATCTGGAGAAGTGAGTCAGGAGTTTATTTCTTTAATCATCCCTGTTATTACAGTTAGGGTTGGTTTGTTTTTAATACCATATCAATACAATTGCCATTTCTGAAGGCAAGTTTTTACCCCTAGATAGAATCCAATAGGATCCAAATTGATCCACAAATCTTCTCTCAACAAAGATCTCTCTAATCCATAAGACACAGGGTAAGACAAAGCAGGTTGCTTTACAACAGCTCAGTACATTCATAAAAGAGCAACACATCAATACAATGGTTTTTAATGGCACCAGCTAATTATTTCTTGTTTTCATACATATATTTATATTATTTTACAGGAACATTAATAAAGCATATTGAGTTATGAAATAGTGTGAAAGCTTTAAATTAGGCGATTTTTGAAACCAAAATATTTCAGGTGGAACTTCTGTGCATCAGTTTCTGCCCATTTCCTCTTGTCCTAGTGCTTGGCATCACCAAGAGCAGCCTGACTCCAAAAAGAACAGAAATTCCAAGTCATTTCTCTCACTGGTCTTGAATCAGAAAAGGAATTTAAAGGCAGCCATTCTGCATGTCAGCCTAAGGAGAGGATGTAAGTGCAAAGAGCATCATTTCTGATCTTACCTGATATTATCAATCCAGCAATCAATGATGACAGGCAGAAGCAATTCTAGATTCAGCCAGAGTGTAAAATAACTGTCTGTCTTCTTAGAGCAGAGATAGTGCACCACTGATGGCTTATCTAACTTTGCTTCCAACTGATTACCTAAGTCCCCTGGAACTGAAAAATATAAAAAGGAGAGAGAGAGAGAGAGAGATAAAAATGAGAGTTAATTAAAGTATATAACATTTTATATTGCAGTATACACAGCTAAATACTGTAGCCCTTATATGCATTATCACTGCATCCAGAGACACAATTAGGTTTTGTAACGTGATAAAAAAATACTACATAAGAAGAAGGCACTACCTATATATTTTTCACTGAAAATATTTATATATTTTCAAAAGTCATTAGCTGAGAAACCAACATGCAGAATGATCCTGCATCAGCAGCTCATAACTTCAAAGAGCAGACTATATAGGAGCATATCATATAAGGCCATGGGTGAGAAGAAAGATTGTCTTGGGCATTACCAAAATTATCTGTGTTTTGAAGTACAAACTGCATCTTTCTGAAAGAATCTTTTTTTCAGAGCATCACAACTGCACATGCAAGTCTTTCCTCTCTTTAAAAAGCTTTCTGCAAACTATCACTTACTATTAAAAATTAAAAAAGTAAAAGGTCCATTTATCTGCCCTTCTTCACATAAGACCACACTTTTGCAACACAAGACATAGTTGGCTAACAAAGTAAAAATGCAGTTTCATGTCTTTTACATTCAGGTTTGGCTGCAACAACAGTATTACTTCTTTTTCCACTGGATACCTTACATCAGTACTATTTGGAGGAAAGGGTCTTGGGTATTTGCACCTTCTTAAGGTATATACTAAATGCCAGTATCCCTTTGACCAAGATTTATTCTTCGTTATTTTTTAAACCCTAGTTGGAAACGGGAATAATTTTCCAAATTAGAATTAGTCTTAACCAAACACTCTTAAAATTTTCAGCATCAAGTTTTCAGAGAAACTTCTTCGATTCTGTTATGTTTAATCATTTTTTCCTCAAGAACCAGAGAGACAAAAACACTTCAGTAACTGAGAAGTTTTTCTGTATTAGAAAAATTTAGAAGTTAGGCACTTCTTAAGGGTTCCCTCCACTTCTTTCAGCTACACAAAGCCCTCCTTTTAGGGTGTGCTGTATCCTATTTACTCGTCAACGTTTAGTTCTGAAGTTGTTTAATGTAGATCTACCCATACATTTGTTCCCCCCCTCCCCCAGTAAATTATTTAATCAAAACAGTTCAAGTTCTATAATACACTGATACTTTGCAATGGTTTAAGGAAGGAGATAATATCTTTTAGTGGAATGCCTAATTTAATTGGAGAACCAGATGTGCTTTTAGAGATAAACTTATTGCAGAACTGAAAAAGGCCAGAACTTCAGACAACCACACTCTTACAACCTCCAACCACCGCAGATTATGCCCCACCACAAGATATACCTCAGGATTTCTTTATTAACTGCCTCTACTTTCTCATTAGGTTTTTAGGGACTTTATTTTTGTAGCCTTAAGTGAAATGTTAAAAGGCCCAGTAGCTGACCATGGTTTATTTTAGGTCATATTTCAAGGACTCTGATATACTGGAAAGCATAGTAAGGGAGATTACAGTATTGCATCACACCCTAGAAAGAGTTTACTGAAGTTCAGTCTTGTAACCTCACAAAATCCCACTTAGTTATTGCTTAGAAAACTAAGGCAACAACTTGTTCCAGTCTCGTGCCTCTACCCTATCACTGCTTTTAATTGGAAAAGGAACAGAACATAATTCTATTTATATCAAATCTTTCATGACTGGCCAGTTTCAGCAGCAGACCTGCCAAGGACAGAACAGGTTGATTTTGTCCTCAGTTTCAATGCAAAACAAAGAAGAGTAACATTTTGTTCTATCCTGAAATCTCACTTCCTTGGGTAAAAATAAAGTTCTTCCAGCAAAGATACCTTTCAAAGACTTAGACAAACATCTGGGCTATTAGAATTTGGAGAACTTACTGAGATTTCCAAACTGCACTCAATCATAAGCACTCCTGCTCAGAGTAGGAAAACTCACAACTGAAGAAGATTATAATCAAGATACATTTATCAACAAAAGCACTGAAAGCAGGAAACTGTACAAAGTCTCACTTGGACTTAATGGAATGATCTTAGATTAACTGCATATTTCATTTAGTCAAGATATTTTATCTTCAAGCTTCTGGAGGAGAGAGGCTGTGCTCCTGTGGGTCCAATTCAGGATACAAGATGAGAAACATGACATACTGATTTTTACTCAAGGGATGATAAGGAACAAGATGAAAAATAGCAATTTTTTCAATCCTAAACAAAAGATAAGATAACCTATGCAAAGATACATACTGTAGTTAAAAAATAAATTTTCATGTACAAGTATGATGCCTGTTTGTAAAGCAGGGATTAACAAAAATGGTTGTCATGTTTATATTTCCATATTAACAATGAAACTGCTAATCACGATCATTCACACATTGGAGTTTCTTTATTTCATAAAGTATACTGTCCAAACTGAAGACGGTTCATGATGAACCTACAGGGAACAAAATACAAATTTCAGTTTTAGAGATTATTGAAAAAAACATGCAAGATCTTCAGTCTTCAACCCACCCAGTTTAACAGCGTTAATGATTTACATTTTGGCTGGAGAACTACTTAGTGGTTTTTCATAAGTAACAGGTTAAAAAATATAACACTGAAGATTAATTCTGTAAGTTAATGATGTAGCTTTCCAAATTTTCTATAGTTGAATTTGAAAGCAGTAGAAAAACCACTTTCAAATTCAGAAAAACTGAAAACTTTCCCTTTGCTTTCAGGGCATACAGTGAAAGTACCTGTGGGCAGAGGAGTATGTATACAAATTTTCTCATCATCTCATCTACCAATATCAATAGTTTCTAAGCCTTTTTGCTGGATACACTGAAGAGAGATGTTATTTTTTTAAAGCCTGCAGACTGACCCCAAAATAACTTGCTTGTGAATCTCTGCAAAATACATCAGCACTAGTTAAGACCACATGTCCAAGACAAGATCTTCAGCAGTACCCTGCTTCCCTAATTTGCAGCTGTGTAATTCCTCTAGTAATTTCAGAACTGCAACATTGGTAAAAATGAGATTTCTTATTCAGCAGGAAGAAGTGTTTCCAGTAGATTTCATGTTCTATCAGCTCTAGCACATCTGCATCTTTCACAAAGATGCTATTCCCAACAGAATTCACTCTAATACATCGATGAGCCCAATTCACTTCCAATATTATAGTATCCTTGGGTAATTGTTGCGTCTCATCTTCCCTGACAATAGTAGATCTCCCTCTGGGATGTGTTTTTGTATGATGACACTTCAAGGAAAAGCACATTTAGAAATATCATTAGAGGTTTAAGGGAGGTAACCGACTGTGAATTGCAGCAATTAGCTTTAGGATATATTCCTACTCCTGCCTATCGCTATCCTTAAGTCTTCATGACAGATTCACAGTTCCTACCAAGAGACAATAAAGCAAATTGCCCCCTGAAAGTGACTTGCCTTAAGACTGCTCAGATAACAAAGAAGAAAAGATCATTCAACAAATGTCGAAATATGAGGATCCTAAGGAAATTTAAAAAAAGGTACCTATTTAATAACAGGGTGGGGAGCCAGGATATTTTTTATGTGGGGAAAAAGAAAAAAAAGAGGGCCAGCAGTCAGTGCTTTTTTACTGCTTTTATCTGAAATGCAAATGCCTTTGGGTATTTATCAACTATCGTAACTTTTTAACCAATACTATTTCCTCAAATAACTGTCATCTTCTTGGTTCTATAAATTAGCCTTCCTTCAAAATGAACCAGCTTTCCTGGAAAATTAATTTTAAGTTCTGACCACAGTTCTCTAAGAAGAATGTCTTGAAGTAGCTCATAGACTCCATGGACAGGCACAGAAAAGGGCTGTGTTTAAAATTAGGAACGAGAAAGCAAACAACGTCTCACATGATACTTCCAGATACCTTGGATCACATGAGGCATAAACATTTAAATCACTCCTGACATCTAGCCAGCTGACCATACAAACACACAGAGCTCAATTAGCAGTCAGCAGGAATTCACAGGCAAAGCTCTTTTGCATGTAAATCAATTATTAACAAACTTCATTTAGGTGTCTTTCTAGAAAACTTTAGCCAAGTACCTAACAAATTGTTTGCAGAAGGTATCAGAACATTGATATAGTAATTGTGTTTAGTCAGCTCTAAAAGGTAAAGAGTTCAGTGCATCTGACACTGATCTTATAAGGATGGGTTATCAGCTCCAAAAACTTCTAAGACACGAGATAGTATGCAGTGATTATCGATGGGCTGTATGAGAGAATGAAGGAGGAAGAACAGCCACAAAAACTACTTGCCACGAGCATTAAAGACAGGCCTGCCAAGCAACACAAAAGTGTAAAAAATTATAGTTCATCTAAATATGAAGCGGATATGGAAAAGTAATTGCACAGAATATACATTTTTAGTAGATATTGACAGTAGAACAGAAGCATTCAGTGGGTTGTTTTGGTTCTTACAGATTTTTCTGTATGTTTATATCGTCCTGGCTAAATAGAAAACACTTTAAAAAAGGCACAAAAGCAAGACAGCATCATAATTAGTCTCCTTTTCCCCCAAAACATTTGGGAAAAGAATTCAAGAAAATACCTTATATTTTAATGAGCATTCTTCCTGATGTCAGGCCTTCAAGCAGGCTCCGCAAGTAAGGTTTTGACTTGCACCTGTTTCTTCTTCTTCTCTAGTATCACTATTATATGAATGAACTTCAATACTTTTTTTATTCCAGTCTCAAAGAAAACTGAGCAATTGCACTGCAGGTTTTTGCTACATATGGCAGTTTGGTCCCTGGTGTTGCTCCCTTGGTATGAACAAACATGAGCTCCAGGTATACTAACTCCTGCTACTAAAGCACCTTGAGGATGCACAGACCAGGTTAAAAAACAACCTAACCCAAACGGTGTGGTGCCACCCTCCACGTTCTTTATGCCAGCTCATTAAAGAAATTCAACTACAAAATTAATCACTTCTTCCTCTTCTGGGTATTTCCTCATCCTTTAGCAAGACAAAGGACTCCACAAAGTGGCCAACAAGCAGGTACAAGGAAAGCTGGGTGAGCACTAATGAGCTGCTAGACTGGCACAGCTGTTCCCAGAACCACCTTTCACCTGAGCCAGCTGGGGGCTCTCCAAATCCGAGAGCTGTTGCCATCACAACTACGGCCAAGAGTTACAAGGTTGTATTCATGCAGCTCAGCTGTTCTCAGATGTGAGATTCCTCGAAGCAGCAGTTTTGTCAGTATCTGGGCAGCAGAACAAAAGTTACCCTTATATGAGCAACCCTCCATATTTTGCAAGATTCTGCTCTATTTCCCCCTCTGTTACTTGGGTAAGCATAGATTGCAACTGCAAAGTGGGGTCATTACACAAAAGGTTTGAGAGCAAGCCACATTGGGTCTTGTGACCACCACTGGTCTAAAAGATTTCTGAAGTGATCATTACGTTGACAACATTCCTTTAAACAGCATTTCTTCTTTCTTTATTCGTTAAGGTCAGGTGGCCAACTTGCCACAGACAGAGTAAGAGCAAACTTAGCTCCCCTTTCTACTGAAGTGTGTTAACTTCCAAATAGATTAGGAGTGAGTGCTTTGATCATGAAACCCTGTTTACTATAAGATAAGCATTCATTTAAAAACTGAACTTACATGAGGAATTAGGAGTCTAGATGCCAGTCTGATAAATCAGGAGGGTCAACTCTGTATTCCCACCTGGTATGGGCTCCAAATTCATCTCAGGCTTGTATAGACCTGTATAATGCAGCCTTGCACCTCCACATCTCCTTTTCATTTGTGTATCCAGGTAATGTGGGTTTTTCTTCCTTCCCCCAAACACCTGTGTCAAGCCAGCAGTTAGCATACTTCCCTAAATGGTTCTCCTAAGCCCTTCCACCATCCTCATTGCAGTAATTCTGAAAAAAAAGCTTATCTTGACATATCACATATGCAAAAAGAATGAGGACCAGGCAGCAAAAAATCCAGCACATTGTAAAAGGCAGAGACTGACTAGAACAGTAAGAGATGCAAGTTCTGCAGCCTTTGATGAAAATTCACTGTAACAGCAAGAAAGTCTGTTGCAAACCACTCTGGATGAACGTGTGCTCAGTCACACAGTATTTACTGGAATGTCTCTTAAGAAAATGTAGGTCAGCCACAGTTCTTAAAACCATCCTTAGGGAACATATATACTTACAGTAGATCCATCAGTAGTAAATCCACGCTTCTACAATCACTAACCCTTTCTCCCAATTGCTTTTAAAACTTTGATACTTTCCCAGATAGAGTTCAATATTGGATCAGCAACTAAAACATCTCTGTCAACAAGAAGCCTGCACTGGAGCAAGTGCCAAGGCCTATTGCTAAACCCCAGCACTACAGAGTGGAAAGATGGCATGAAAGATGTTTCTAGCCTCCCCAGACAGAATTCAAAGAACTTTTCCTGTTTCAACTCCTGCCTCTTAGGACAGGCATCCTTTTGCAGTTTCTACATCCCAATCCACAGCCTGTCAGTCAGTGCCGTGGCCTTTTAAGAACCGTGGCTTTGTACACACTGTTCCCTAAGATAACAAGAACAGTTTTTAAAATGCTGTTAGAGTTTGCCCTTCTAAATCAGAAGTTTGTAAAAGTAGTAACAAAGTTACCATCAGAGCCCAAATTATTATCAAGAAATGGAGCTTGAACTGAACAACATGCCACTGATTATGCTTTTCCCATCTTAGTTTTTCTTCCACCACGACCATCAAGGTTAATCAATAACAAGAACATGTAGCATGCTGAATGTATTCACAGGACTGGCTACTGACATTACTGTCACCAAACGCACTTGCTGTCTTGGAATGCTTAAGAAATACAGTTTCAGTAGACGAGTTATTGAAACATTTTAAATTTATTTGTGTTTTCTTATCAATGGATACAAAAGTAACTAACAAATATTACTTATTAACTACTATACGAATATTGTCTGCATATTCATTACAAACTATTTTGTGTTAACAGGTGAAACCACAGGCCAGCAACACATTATATGATGAAATAAGCCTATTTTTAAGAAATTTTGTACTTCGAGTGCTGGAGCACCCAACACTCCTCTGTCCTCATCTCATTCCAGCCTCTTTCAGGTAAGGTCCATAGAGAGGAAAGACTTAAGCGATGCTCTGGTGTTAGCTAAGGAGCTCCGAGCGTATTAAAGCGAGCCTTGCCTGTCCCCCGCCCGCTGCCAGGCCAAGGCAGCCAATGCTTTGGGTACGCCCGCATCCCCCGGCCCGTACCCGGGCCCGGACCTTCCGCCGCTGGGCCGGGCCGAGCTGCCAGCGCCGGGGCAGCTGCGGAGCCAGCGCCCGGTGCGGGCTCCGCGCCCCCCGCAGCCCCGCGAAGCCCGAGCGCTGCCG